>WUAT03259424.1:0-11128 GCA_010015005.3 Ulmus americana | reverse complement strand
AATGCACCAATAAGTGCCTCAACAACATCTGCAACTCTCTTACTTTTTAAATTCCTAGTTTTACTAACATATATTTTTGTTGTATTACACAGTGTCTCTTCCTGCAGTTCACTATTGGTAGAAATATCGCCTGGTACAATCCAAGTTTTAGGATCAAAACACTCATCTCGGATAAAGCCCTGTAGGATGAGAAAAGGAGAGCAAGACAACAAATCAATCTTTAAAGTCAAAATAATTTGGATCATGACAGTAGAGAAATCTAAAAAGTTCATCATAATACTGATAAGTTACCGGAATTTTGTGCTCGCATCCAAGCCTACATAGGGCAACATTAGAAACCATTCTGTCCTTCTTCACACTGAGAAAGCCCTCATGATTACTTTGGAAGCTTTTGAAAAGATGCTGACAAGCTGCATATTTGAGAAAAGAATCTCCAAGAGTTTCTAAAGATTCAAAATGGAATTTCTCTTGGCATTTCTTTGTGGTTAAAGCTTCCAAGACCTACAATGCAAATACAAGTAGCACAATTTGAGACAAAAAAAGCTCTAAAGAACAATTCACCACCGCAATAATATTTAACACTTAGACAAACAGGTTCAAAAACAATAATGAAGGAATTTATATGGCAATGCAAGTAATATCAAACATCGTTTACTGATACATTCATTTTCAGTAGAACGGCAACTTTGCAAATTTTTTAACAACAATTCGCAACATACTTCCGTCTATAAGAAGCTCAAAAACAATAATGACTGAAATTATATGAAACCCGGCCAAAAAAATTATACCAGTAAAGCCAATGGAAGACACAGGAGAGAGAGTGGGAGGGAAATATATTTTAACTTAAAACATATGCCTTCACATTTTAACACCACTACAAAACATAATGAAGTTGTTATGGCAAATAACTCGGCCTAGCTATCTGCATTGTTAACATTATGAAAGGGTCATTGCATACAAGTCAGAACATAACACCATGCCTTCTGAATTAGACAGTGTTTCACAAACAAACAGAATACAATACCTTCATGGTTGGTATGGACACATTTTGCATGCCATGGCCCGAATACATCCTTTTCAAGTTGGCAGCAATAAGTAGAGACTCAAGCCGATGCATTATTGATGGCACAAACGAGAACGAATATAGAGTGCTCGTTGAGATTGGTGACATGATAATAGAGCACATTTCT
This sequence comes from Ulmus americana, assembly GCA_010015005.3. Classification (NCBI taxonomy): domain Eukaryota; kingdom Viridiplantae; phylum Streptophyta; class Magnoliopsida; order Rosales; family Ulmaceae; genus Ulmus; species Ulmus americana. Next base: position 9,938 of record WUAT03259424.1, on the reverse strand, counting down.
GGTGGCAGTTCAACATATGCGTTACTTTGCTCTGCAAAAACAAAAGAAAAAACAATCACAAACTCAGCCAAAAGAATATAACCAAAAAATAAATAAAAAAATTACAACACCCTTCAAGTAGGGTCATCAATTAAATCAACTTAAAACAATAGGCTCGCTAGCTATTTTTTACACCCCCTCTTGTGCATTTACTTATCCCTCATTACTTCAAATCTTTAACCTTTTATTTCTATCCTACTGGGAATTCTAAATAAAGTGCCAAATTAACTTCATCCAGTGTTTGCGTTTACAAAACTGTGCTTTTTACAAACTTTGAACAAGTACTCTGAAATCCAAGTAACTTGCATTCAACTGCAGTGTCATAACAAATGCAAAGAGGAACAGCAACCAGGCTTTACAACTGACAAGTACGTTATATATACACGTATCATATATTTTGGATGAAAGAAAGAAGAGATCAAGGTAGAAAGATAGAGATGAACGATCCAAATACAATCTACTTTTCAAGATAAAAAGCCTATGACAGACAAAAAAACTAAAAACCAGTAACGTCATCGTCATACTCGTTTTTCTATTTTGAGCAAAAACACAGAAAGAATCTAAGATAAAGATATCAGACCCTTTAAGTTTGGGGGAAAAAAAGGACGAGAACATACCTTTTTCCTTTGGTTGTCTGCTCAAGAGATAATTTTTCACTTGGAAAATTCTCCTCCCCTTAAGCAAAGGCTGATTGGCATATTGCAAACAGGTCCCATGCCTGCAAGTCATAATAAGATTTGAATTATTACTAAAACTACATATGAAAAAAATAAGCTAAGTAAGAGTTCTTATGAAGCATATCTTATTTACAAGGACAGCATAAACAACATATAAAAATATAATACCTCTATTTATATATATAAAGGTTATAAATAGGTATTCTAACATATATGAAGTAAGAGATCAAGGGAGTACATACTTGACTTCAAAGTACTTTTTGTATGTAATATCTGCTCCATTCCTAAGCTTCAAAACTGAATTCCCGTTCATATCATCCAAAATAGCCATGATGCAATAAACATGACCGTTGTGAGGGGTACAGACCAGTGAATTTTTTATCATACAGGAGCAAACTGGACCATTTTTTGAATTTAAATAGTTGGGTGATTTACAACTATTGTGACCCTGTCTAAATTTTCCACATGGAAATAATATGGAGGTTACTGAATCCCAGTCAATGATCAGAGGTCTTCGGTCCATGGTGGTCGCAGGAAGAAGTAGATATTCCACCCCAACATTTTCTGGCAGATGAGGTTGGTCGAAAACTTCACTCATGTCCTTCAATTTATGATCTATAAGAATTCTAAAAAGAGTGACTTGAAACCTTCTGCACCACCGAACCTAGCATAAATATTTGCAAACAATATACCATTAATTTATGATGAACACTTATCAATGCATATTTCAAACAAAGAAGGTCTTACCTGTTCAGGGTTAAGCTGAATCACTCCGAAATATTTCAAGCTCACAGCCAAACTACCCCTTCCAACTTGCAATTCAAGTTGCATATTTGCAACATCAGTTTCCAGCTCACATTTCATGCCAATAACTACATCATGAACTGGAATCTCATATTGGAAATCTGGCTTTAGCTCGATCAAATAGCAGTGATAGATTTCATTTGGACAAAAGGACCCCACCATTTCAGCAGGAACATAACTGGGTTGCTCATCTTCATATGGCCGACTCTCTGCACGTTAAGCAATCACAGGCAAATGGAAGAAGTAATTACTAAAAGTGTAAAATGATAAAACTAAGAGAAATACAAGGATACAATATGATTGGAGGATTACCGGGGTCTTGTATATAGTCTTCTTCCAAGACAATATCTGGTACCAGATTATCAGTTAAAGCTCCCATCTTATGAAATTGCTTGCATGCTTCAAGGCATGCAATCTGCTTAAGAATTTTTGGATTTCCTTCTACACAAATAGATTGTATTGGACAGCTCTTGGGCAGGTAAAGAGTGCCCTTATTAGTATCCCACCTTGGAGTTGGTTTAAAATACCTATAGGAAATAAACACAAGACATTGAGCCCTAATTAAACAATTGACAAATAGTAACAGTAGGGAATGTATAAAGTGTGTAGAAAAAACTAACCCGTCAGAAGGAAGTCTTGAGCAATAAAAGTATACTAAACTAACACTAGAACTAAGGGTCACAATGGCTCCGGTACTTTCAACACGGTAGAAGTCTCCTTGCATATCACTCTCTAGAGGAACACAAGCATGGGAAGCGTGACGTAAGGACTCCTTTCTCATAATATCCCCACTGGCGAGATATTTTTGCAGCCGAGAATGTGTCTTACTATCCCCACTGCGAATAAAAGAATTAAAACTTATTAATAAGTGGAGTTTAGAAACTATAATTACAATTAAAAAAATCCTTCCCCCCTATCCCGAAAAATAAATAAATAAAATAGAAGATAAAAACTGAACGTAAAAATGGCAAACTAAGCAAGGGTATGCTGGGAATTTTTTTTGCACAAATCAATAGATTTTGCATCCATTTAAAATAACATATCTAGAAGAACCAGAAATAAAAGAACAAAAGAGTAAACGTATGTTGCAACCACAGAAGGCACAAACAAGATTTTAGACATTAACCTCTTCACCATCAAAATATATTCTGAGTTTTGCTTCCTAGCACGACCTCTGGACTGTATAAAACTACAGACTGTGGAAGACGGATCAAATCGAATAACCACATTGCAGCTTTGAACATCTAAACCCTCCTCAAGAATTGATGTTGCAACAATTATGTTGACCTGACACACATGTTTTCGCTGTCAAGAAGGCAATTTGTAAGAAATAGACTACTAATCTGGGAGAAAAAGTTAACCTACCTCGCCTTTGCGAAATTCTTCAATGATCTCATTTTGTTTTTTTCTACTTTGATTCTGCAAATGATTGCTATTTCCAGCAATATATTTTGTCTTCCAATTATTATTTCTTGGAAGCAAATCACTCAGTAAAGATTGAATGACCACAGCTGTTACGATCCTTTGCACAAAAACTATACATCGTAAATCCTTTAGGTCCCTGTATTACAGAATTGTAGTAAACTCATCAAACTTGCATGGTTTAAGGTTGAAAAAAGTTTAAATTTTAGATAAATATAATGACATCTAACTATAAGTTTAACCAATACACCCAAAAAATAAACAAAACAAACAAAATAAAAACAATAAATTTTAGCAACAGGACACTTACGAAGCACAATAAAATTTAAATGCATATCAAACACACCCATGTCAAATTCAAAGGAAAAAAAAACACAGCCATGTCAAATTCAAAGGAAAAAAAAAACACAGCCATGCAAAAAGGGTCAAGATTAACCAAACGATCAAGATGAATTTGCATAAAAATTCAAAGAAGTATTATATTTTCCAAATGTCAACATATAAAAAGAACTTTCAGTATGTCACAAGCATATTAAGATCTTCAAAATGAAAAGGGGACTTACAAGCATATATATATATATTTGCAAAATGAAATAACTTTGCACTTACAAACCTGTACTCAAGAAGCAAGTCAACGAGAGAGACAACTTTTGCTGTCAGCAGCCCTTTATTTATATTGCCTTCCAGATCAACTCCAATTGACCAGTTAGGATCTAAGTTCACGAACAATTACAAAACAAACATAGATATAAGTAGTTTATATAACCAGTAATGTCAAACAAAATGCAACATCGGCTCTCACTAGCTACTCTATACGTACCAGTTGGTAAGTAAGGTGAAAATTCTTGGAAGGTATCCAAACAGAATTTCTTAACGGTCTCACCCATTGCATCCACATTCCCCCATGAAAAGAAGTCAATTTCATTGCTATAAAATGAAAGTGCTGCCTGTTACATGTGTAAATTTTAAAATGTGCATTATGTCATTGCCAATGAAAAATAGAACAAAACAGAGCAGTATTGGAATAATACCTTCGCAGCCAGCCAAACACCAAGTTCACTCAAGCAATACTCTAAAGCCAATTTTACTTTTGACAAATTTTTCCTTACAGATTCTGATGTAGAATCCTCGAGATCCAAAAGTTTTAGTTCTCTTACATGCTGAATCAGTAAACAAAGAATTAATAAAAACACTTCTGAATTCCCATAGAGGTGAGAAGAATTTCATAGATGGGACATGAGAAAAAGAAGACTATAAATCTTTAGGTTCAAAAATATCTAAACGTCACTGTCAAACTAAATAAAAGTAATGAAAACAAAGAATGTCAGTTCAAAAATTGAGTTATAGAAGTTACATACAACCATTTTTCAATGCAAAGACATGCCCAAGGAAAGCTTCTAAAACTCGATTCCAAAATTAAAGGCAAAAAATAGAGTTGAAACTTGAAACCAAACAAGAAGATAAATTGCATTTATGAACCTAAAAAGGCTAAAATGAAAAGAAAACGACCAATCTCATTGCAAATTGTTGTATAAAATTGAAACATACCTTGTCATGGAGAATCTCCACTCGTTCTGTTAAACAGGAAAACATGGGGAACTGGATATCTGTTTGCCTAAAAAGTCTGAATTTTGGAGTTGAAAAAGGTACATACTCCGCAAGAACAGATGCACTAGCAACCGTATACACCTTCAGCAAAAAACCACCATAGGATAAAACACCAAAGTTAGAGATCACAGAGAACCAATTCAATGATGAAATTAATTGAAAGCAAATCATCATTCTTATCCACACAAAAAAAAAAAAAAAAAAAAGAAGCAGCAGAAACTACCTTGGAATTCAGAATTGTCTCGAGTTCGTCAATGTTTTTCCAATAGGATAATTCATCATTTCCACCTAACCACAAGAGGAAAAGCAAAGTCTGAACAGTAAGCACTTGTTAAAACAAATAAAATCAAGCCATTTGACAATTATTGTAAACATTATAGAAAAATAGAACCTTTAGTTTTTATAGGGGAAGCAGTCATTCCAAGGATTCTGGGAAGATAAATATTCCCAGACTTTAACTGACAATGATAGAACTCCTGCAAATTGAAAAATTATTCAAATCAGATAATGAAAAGATACAAAAAAACACCTAAAGAGATGCAATCAACCACTGAAGCATAAACTTATTTATATTTGGAGGAGCAGGGGATAATTAGGAAACAGGTGACAATAATCATTCTCTTACACAGTGCATAAGTGGGAAAATTCTTTAACAAAGTCACAAACATTAAATAGCAATAAAATAGAGGAAAGTTTTATCCAAAAAAGTAACGAAAACATTAGGAATAGACAACTCACCTTCATTATGGAAGCATAGGGGTACCTGCCCCTGGCATGGTGGCATTCATCCATAATTAAAACCTTTATCATGCTTAGTTTAAAAAAACTATGCCTCAAATTGTCAAGCAATATTTGTGGAGTCATCACAAGCACCTGTAATTATAGAACTGAAGGTTGTTATACATTTTATATGCCAAATATTGTTATTGTAAAATGTAATTATAAAGTAAAAAATTACAAAGAAACAAAGCATCACCCCTTATAAAGAAGAAAGAGTATAACATAGTTGTTTCCTATCAAAAAAAGAAAAAAGAAAAGAGTATAACATAGAAACATAAATCACAAAGCACATTCAAATTAATTGAATAATTGAGGAACTCATATGAATCTCCTTCTTTTTAAGTATATAAATAAATGAAAACCGACCTCATATTTTTCAATTTCTTTTTCCCAAATGTCACGATCCCAAAAGTCGACTCCCTTATCTCCCCAATAAGTTCCAACTTTCAAGTCAGTATGCATTTCCAGGGCCGCAGCTTGCTAATCATAAGTACATAACAATACCAAAAACATCATTAGTGTCAAATCCTAATTCTGATAGCTTGTTTATTGCACATCCATGTACTGAGATGTAAAGAGAGAGAAAGCAAGTTTACACATACTTGATTAACCAATACAACTTGTGGCACCAAAAAAACAGCAATGAAACGTGAAGGTTTTCGGAGAAGATGGGCATAACTTCGGAGAAGCATGATGGCAATCAAAGTCTTGCCAGAGCCAGTCTCCAAGAACACTATGGTGTTCCGCTTCATTGCATTTTCCAAAGCTTCCAGCTGGTAACTGCAAACAACAATCCATTAAGCAGAATATCCAAAGAGCAAAAATTTCAAGAACTAAAACATACCAACTAAGAAAAGGATGAACTATATAAGTTTCCTTAGTTTTCAGACCAACCAAACTCAGAGTAGGGAACTGACAGATAAAATTTCATTATCTGATCAACCAAAATCAAAATTAGGAAAAACCACTGTTTATATCCTTTCATATTAATCTTTTTGTTCCGGAAATTCGATAGTGGTATTTGGATTTTAGAATTTGAGGGTAGTTGTGCGAAAGTAACTTAAATAATAATCTTTTGGCAGCGTTCATGAGTCACAGATAACGAAAGTATTCAAATAGTTGCTTTCAAAATGGGAAACAAACAGGGTTACCTTCTCGCAAATGAGAGAGGATCAGCTGAAAGTTCCATACTTTCTTCCACATCCATGCTTTCTTCCACATCCATGCTAACAGGTTCCATAGCCTTCACTCTACACCATCACCGATCACCACAACATCACAGAGTCACAAAACGATTTTCAAATTGAAAAAATAGACAAAAACAAAAGATAAATCAAAGAAACTGAAACATACGAGAAACCCAGAAACAAAGCCTAACAATCCCACCAAAAGTTGCAAAATAACGAACAAAAAACAAAACCCAAATGCCAAATACAAAATAACGAAAAATAAAGGAGCAATTAACTCACATAAACTGAAAAAATACTATAAACCCAGAAACAAAGCCTAATAATCCCCACCAAAATTCCCAAAATAACGAACAAAAAACAAAACCCAAATGCCAAATCATCATCATCAGCATCGTCAAAGCCCATTCCCGATACTATCAGGGTAAAACCCAAATGCCAAATACAAAAAAAAAAAAAAACCTTTACAAAAAATAAAGGAACAAATAACTTACATAAACTGACCCAAAAGGAGATTAAGATCAAAGAACAAGAACCCACCGTGAATTTCCAAGCTTTCAATGAGCAGAGACACTAAAAGCAGCAAAGGGTTCTCGGCATTTCCTTCAAATTTATACAGGACCCAGGTGAGGATTTGTGATGAAAAGTTGCTTCCAAACCTTGGAGAGCAAGCTACTTACTTCCTCGGGAAGTTCGAAAAAGGTAGAAGAACAGTGAAAAGGACAGAGAAATAGCAAAGACCCACAAAGCGTTCTGTCCTGTTCTTCTAAGAGAAATTTTTGATGGTGAAATTTCAAAAAAGACGAGGAGGAGAGTGAAAGAAAGTGAGAGAGTGAGAGACTTGGAAAGAGGCTTGGCTATCGTAGGCAAGCCAATAGGCAAATTTTGCTTTGTTAAGAATGATGACATGTGATTTGAGAAACTTGCCCCCGAAGGTTTTCCTTTTATATGCGTATCCCAACAATAAATTTAAGCTCTTTTTTTTTTTTTTTTGACTGACAATAAATTTAAGCTTTCATTCATATATGGGTTCCGTGTGGAGCCCACATCTATTTCCAAATTCTTCGTGCAAATCCTTTTTAACAAAATAAAAATTGTTTTTGAAAAAATTATGGACAAACTGTATCTGAAGCCCTATCTTCCAACGACGATTTTAGTTTGGCTCTCTTTGCAAAAAAAAAAAAAAAGTGACCTAATTTGATTATTTTTACAAAACTTTGGTATTATTTTTGTCCTTATGTGAACATTTTAACATAAGTTGTTGACGGTGAGAGCTAAACTCATATCGTCTTCCTAAATAAAAGGGCACTAATAAAATTTGTCTTTTTTTTTTCTTTTTTTTTTTATTTTTTGTTTTTTTTTATTTGTATTTTTAGTAAACATTATGCTCATGTTTAATTCGCTGTTTAAAATACCCTACCCATAATTACAAGATACAATATTATTTAGTTAAGGTATTTAAAATACTTAATACTACTTTTTCACATTATTTCAAAAACTTTCTCTTTCTCATTACCTCACTATTACTTTTTAATTAAATATTACATTTTTAACTACTTTTTAATAAAATAATACGTCTTTTCATCACATTTTTAAGAAAATATTATATATCTTTACTACTTTACTATTTTCTAATAAAATATTACCTCTATATCATATTTTTAATAAAATATTACATCTTCACTACCTTTTTAATAAAATATTATTTCTCTCTACTATCATTTTAATAAAATATTACATCAATCCACTACATTTTTAATAAAATATTATCTCTCTACTACATTTTTAATAAAATATTACATCTTTCCACCACATTTTTTATAAAATATTATTTCTTTACAAAACTCTCTTTTAAATAGTCCGAACCAAACAAAACCAGTTTAAAATACTCTCTTTACAAAATATTGAACCAAACAGTATAATATCTCAAAATGACATAAAATACTTACAAAAATTATCAACTAGATTAATTACTAATTCTATTTTAATTTTCTAATTAGAATTAGATGGATTTTTTTTTTTTTGAGTCTGACCAATTAGTTCAATTGATAAATGAATTGATTATAAAAAAATTAGTAGTTTTTTTTTTGTTATGAATTTAATTTCATAAAAGATACCGTCTTTTGTTTAATAGAAAAATCGCACTTCTATGTATATATATATATATATATATATATATAAAGATTCGTAAAAATATTTGGAAAAGGAAATAATATTGGGTAATTTTGAAAGTTTTATCATTAAAAAAATATCTTTTTATGAAGAGTTCAAAAAGTGTTTATACAATAAATAAATAATTAAATATTGAAATAATCTGAAGTAATTTATTTGGAAAATCAAATGATTATTTCTTTGTTAAAATATCTTTTTATGAAATAAAAAAAAAATTGTACTCCCTCTATAAAAAAAAAATATGAATATAAAAAAATAACATAATTGGTTAGGTTAAAAAAAAAAAAAAAAAGATGATGATGATGAATATACTATCAATTCAATTATTAATTTAATTAGTCATACTCAAAAAAAAAGAGTTCATCTAATTATAATTAAAAACTAAAATGTGATTAGAAGTTAATCTAGTAGGTAATTTGTCAAAATATGTTATTTACTAAAAACTTATTTAGGAATTCCTTATTTTATTTTATTTTTATAAAGTATTGTATGTTATTTTTGATATATTATAACATTTACTAAAAATACAAGGAAGAAAATAAAAGAAAAGAAAAGAGAAAAAAAATAAAATAGAATAAAATTTAACTGGTATCCCTTTATTAGGGAAAGCGCTCTCAGCTTAACCCTTACCATTTAACAAAAAATAAACGGATATTGACGGAATGGCCAAAATGGCATTGAAGTTCTGCAAAAATTGTCAAACTAGGTTACTCTTCACAGAGGGATACCAAACTGGGATCGCCATCAGAAGACAGGGACCTCAAGTACAGTTTATCCAAAAATTATATTAATGGTCATAAATTTAGTATTTAAGAAAAATGGATAATTAGTTAACCAAGGACCCCAATTTTTAAAATTTCGTTGAAATACCCTCTAATTAATCATTAACACAAAAATGACTCTAAATTCACACTTTTTATTTGTTAAGAATCCTGAAACTACCCTTTAGATTATAATTAAAATATATTTTACAAAATTAAAAATTATTTAAATTATTAAAAATTCCAATACCAAAAACTAAAATAATTTTAAACCAAAAATCATGTTTGATTTATGATTCTAAATATAGTATTCTTACTTTATTCAGACTGTTGAATCAAACAAAAACTCAATTTAGAATATTCTAGCTGGCGTTTGGTTCAGCATTCTTGATTATTCTAAGTAGGGTATTATAAATTGGGTATTCAGAACAGCATTATGTTTGGTTGAGAGTATTTTAAATAGAGTATTCTAGTGGGGTCCACACAAT
>WUAT03259423.1:0-18191 GCA_010015005.3 Ulmus americana | reverse complement strand
AAAATAAAAAAGAAAATTTTGATTGATAAACATGTGGTAAATTTGTATGGTGGTTTTGTTAGATTTTTTTTTTTTTTTTTTTTTTTTTTTTTTAGGTATGCTGCTGTAAGTCCAAATCACCTTACCCAACTTTTTTCCAGGGCAATTTCTTTAAATTGTGTTGTGTTTAAATTATTTTTTGGGGAAAGCATCCCATGACCACAAAATAATCTAAGTAAATGTTATGTATAAAAAATGTTAAAAATATAATCTCAAATAATTTTTTATTGAAACAAATGATTATTTTTATTCACTTAATTAATACAAATTTAATGAGATAAATTTCACTTCGATCTAATTTTAATTAAATATTTGAAGTTCGACGACGAAAATGATGTGATAATAATTTGGTGGCACATTTGACGACTATTCAAGTTTACTTTGGTGGTTTGGAAAGTATATTATCTGAGTTGTTATTGTATGTCAAAATCGGATAATAATTAATAAATTAATATTTTTTGTAATTGTCCATGTAGGCATTTTGATACCCATTTAAGGTATTGTGTTTGATTTTTTTTTTTTTTTTTTTTTACATTAAATTACTTTCACATTTCTTTCACAAAAGAAAAAAAAAATACTTTCATATTTAAAATGACAAATTTTATCTATGGTCTTCCACTTTTCACATATGGGACTAATAACCATCCTGTGTTCACATCGTACAGTAATGGTCCTTCATTTCTTACAAACCTACACTAATAATCTGTTTGTTGCTTACCATTTATTTTTCCAATTTAAGTATTGAGGTAGCTTAATTTTTAAAGGGCTTTTTAGTACCTACAGTCCCTAATGTGAGGCATGGCATTTTCACACTCAGGTTCCTGATGTGAAATTCTTGACACTTAGGATCCGTTTGATGCACATGGTTAGATTTGATTATTACACAAAATTGGATTAGATTGGACTATATTGGATTACATTAGACTATAATTAGTACTATACTGTATTTGATTTTGTGTCGAATTGGACAAAACAAAAGATTTAAATTTTCTATATATTTTTTAAAATATAAAAATTTATAATTTGTTTAATTTCTAAATTATTTTTAACAATATTTTTTTACATTTAATTTTAATTTAAATAATAATATGTATATCAATTTTTTTTAAATGAATATAAATTTATGTATAAATTTTTAAAGGATATGAAATTAACTTCTTTTTGAAAAAATATTTTTAAAAATATTTTCAAAAATAATAATTTTGAAACTTAAATTTAGTAAATCGGCATTTATATATTTTGAATAATGTAATATTAATATTGAATTAGTATTATTTAAAATTTATAATATATATTTACAAGAGCTATTTGTTTTAAAAAATAAGTTATGCAAACAATAATTTTAAAATAAATTTTATTTATATAATTTTTTAATATTATGATTTTATTAAAGAAAAGTAATAAAGAATACAAAAAAGGCAAGTAATAATAATAAAAGAACGTCTGTCCTAAAAAATAATAAAAAGAAAAAGTCAGCTAAAAAGAGGGAAAAATCATAGTTCAGATGTAACCTATCTCTCCAATGGGTTACCACAAGCACCTTCTAGGGTCTAAAAAAAGACCTTCATTATACCGTGATTTGCTTTAATTAAAACCAAACATAGGACAAAGATTATATTTGTCCAATACAATTCTTATCCGGGCCACCAAACGGGCCCCAAGTCCTTCCAGAGGCAAAATATTAGCAACTATTATTTGCAATTATATTTTGGTACCAGTAGTTATCATAAATATAAAAAAGACTTGATATTTTTAAAAATACTACATTTTGGTACCATGTTGTTTTGATGAATAATTTTTTAAAATCAAATTACAAAACTACCCCCAATATTTAAATCAAAAGTAATTTATAAAATAAAATTGATTTAAAATAAGATAAAATGAAACATAATACTAAATAATAGAAAAATTAAACCAAACTCACCAAGAAATATTTATGGTAGTTTAGAAATTTTTCGAAACATTGGTCATCCAAGAAATATGGAGCCACATTTACTTTTATATATTAAGCCTTTTGATCGTGAAACAACAACATTTCAAAACTTTGGAAATGTGGTTCTATGTTGCCTTAGATGACCAAAGTTCTGAAATTGTTTTGAACTACTATTAATATTTATAAATTATGTTCACTTATTGAGAATAGTTTAAATATTTTTGGGCGAGTTTGGTTTAATTTTTTTATTATTTAGTTTTATGTTTTGTTTTATTTTATTTTATAACATATTTTTGATTTAAATACTATATTAAGGGTAGTTTTCGAATTTTTAAAAAAATTAACCATCAACACAATTTATTTTGAATAAATTTTATTTTATAACATACTTTTGATTAAAATACTATATTAAGGGTAGTTTTGGAATTTTATTAAAAAATAACATGGTACCAAAATGAATTATTTTTAAAAAATTGGCTATTTTTTTTTATGATAATTACTGGTACCAAAATATAATTGCAAAGACTTTAGCTGCTAATTTATTGCTACTTGAAGGATGTAAATGCCAATAATTTCATATCAAAGACCTAAGTGCGAAAAATGCCCTACATTAGGACTATAGTTGCTATAAAGCCGTTTAAGCCGCCTTATTACTTGGAAAAATAAATTGTATTAACAGAAAGACCATTAGTGTAGGTTTGCGAGAAAAGAAAGGTGATTGGTGCTCACCGTAAAAAATAAAGGTCATTGGTAAAATTTGTCCTATTAAATTTTAGGGAGTTCACTCACAATAAATCATGGTCCAAAGTCTTAACTCACACTAGTCATGGGTATCCCTAAATAGCTTATTTTTTACTTAATACCCTTACAATATAAAAAAACCAAAGATAATAAAACAAATAAAAAAAATGAAAATTAAAACAAAAAATGACTCACCAACCCCGGCCCCCCCTTTCCTCTCTGTTGCTCTTCTTTCTCAACCGCGACAGCCGCCTCTCCATCTATCTCTCTTTTATGTTGCTCTTCTCTCTCAACCACGACAGCCGCCACCAAGCTTGGGCTGCCTGCTGTCCTCGCCCTGCCTGTCGTCCCCAATTGTCGGTCGTCTTGCATGCCATCCTTGCCAACGAACACAAAGGAAGAACATAGTTTTTTTTTTCTTCCTCTGGGTTGAAACCTATTCTCCACTATTTTGGAAACTCATCCCTTGAATCAACAAAAACTAGTAGGTAAGATGAGTGAGTGATTTTCTTTTGAGTATTTAGGGATTTATGATTTATAAAATGAGATATATTTGGGTTTGATTTTTGGAATTAGGAAATGTTAGGGTTGGATGTATTCTGATTTGATTTTTATTTTTATTGATTTTGAGAATAAGTTATGTTGGGGGATATTCCCAACGGATAAGATCCGAATCGATTGCAACAAAAAACAACTGGGCCCCCGATACCCGAAGTCCGATAGCAAACTGTAACGATAAGAGAAGTCCAAAAACCTGAGCACAACATCGTAATGATATTGATCGAGCCAACTTGACAAAGCTAACTCGACCAAAACCAGGTTTGGCTAAGGCCAGGCTCAACCAAGGCCAAGCCCGGCCACTTCGCTTGGTCCCATCCACTCGCGGCTACCATGTACTCCCAAGCCGAGCTCAAGGCCTAGAATCGAGCTAAGCACCAAGGCTAGCCCGCACATACCACACGTCCAGCCTGCCGAGCTGTCCACGTGCCCAACGTCTTGCGTGCCCCGCGTCTCGCACACCCCGCATCCCACACGCCCAGCATCCCACGTGCCCCACATCTCGCACACCCATGCTACACGTTGCCCACACACAACCGGCAATCCTGTTGAGTTGCATGCCAACCGAGCTCCCTACCCATGGTCGAGCTGTTTGGTTTGGAAAAATCTAGGGTGACTAGCCCGCCTTCAAATAAGCACGATGCTTGACGTGTCGCAACACGTTCAACTGCCACATCCTCAGAATCTTTGCACCCACGATGTACTAATTGCCAACCACTTGGCTATCATGAACTTAGTGGGTTCACCCCACTTACTGATGACGTGGACCACTAACTACTTAGTGGCATAACCATCATTCTTTCAACATCACCTATAGAAGCTCAGCATTTTTCAATGCAAAAGGTATCGAATTCTAAACTCAAGACTAATACTCTGTTGGATTGCCAACTCAACTTCGACTGACTTAAGCATCAGAGGGTTATTGGGGAATCATCCCTCGACTTCAGACGAAGTCTCTTATTTTGCAGGACGACGTCTCTTATTTTTCAGGACGACATCTCTTATCTTTTAGGATGACAGCGTCTTATGTCATTTTCCAATCATCAGAACTGCACACCACGAGCACAATCCAGTGATTAACGGTTGATCTAGTTTTTAGCATCAACAGTTTGGCACTAGAAGGAGTGCGTGTGTTGAAAATAAGCGCATTGCCCTACCAGCAGAAACCATTTCCTAAACATAAACTTAGACACTGTAATCCAACCTTTACCTAAAACATCAACATGGCCAGTGAAGCATCCACTGCAGACGGTCGACCAAGACCGTCCCACGCGGGAATTGGTCATTTGGAGTTGACTGAAAATACTTGACCTCCCAATGGACCCCCTCGTGGAAGAGGTTGTCCCCCGATCAACCAAGATGCTATTCAGAACGTGGATGCTAGCATCACACAACTTACTGCTGTCGTTGCTCAGACGGCGGCCATGCTAAATCAAGTGAATAAGGTACCAATTCCTAGCGCAATACAGGAACTTGGCACGAACATTCCCCTTCCACATGGTCGAAGAGAAGAGTCCAACCAGGGCCGGGATCCTACACAAGATCACCGGTCAGGTGGCATTCACAATCAACGAGGCAGCCAATCCCAAAACTATGAGAGTCGTGAACCAAGGATTAGCGGTCGTCGTGCTGAGAGCACTGCACCATGCTAGGTGGTGGTGAGCTCTAGACGTCCTTCCCATCAAGAAATTCAAAATCGACATGACCTACGAGGTCATTTGAACATCCAATTGCATAGACAAGATCTTAGAGAGAGGCTTAACGACTATCATTTCCGTTGCGACAAAAACCAAGAGCATGGTGATGTATATGACGGTGTCTACCCAGATCCAGTTAACCACCAAATCCATGAGCTTCAACGATAGATAGAGGAGCTTCGACTAACTTAAGCATGGGAGGGTGATTAGGGAATCAGCCCTCGACCTCTGACGGTGTTTCTTATTTTGTAGGATGGCGTCTCTTATTTTTTACAAGGTTTCTCTTATCTTTCAGGATGACGGCATCTTACGTCACTTTCGGATCATTAGAATCACGTACCGCAAGAGCAATTTGGCGATTAACGATTGATCTAGTTTTTAGCATCAATAAGTTATATTTAGATTTGAGTTAAGGATTAGAGATTTTGAGAATGAGATGTAATATGAGTTGAATTTTTTTTTTTGTAATGATTTTGATAACAACATATATTTGGATATGATTTTTGGAGTTATGGATTTTGAGAATGAGATATATTTTAGACTTGAATTTATAAGATGTTACTAAGTTGGAATGGGTTGAGAGATTATGAGTAAGATCCCTAATTAATTTCATTCTTGGATGGTTATGGGTTTGTGCTGAGTTGTTGTGAAAATGTGACGGGTTTGTGTTGAGTTGTTGTGAAATGTTATCGGTTTATGTTGACTTGTTGTGAAATTTGAAAATGTGAGGTTTTTGTTGAGTTCTTGTGAAATTGAGACGAGTTTGTGTTGAGTTGTTGTGGAATTGTGAAAATGTGATGGGTTTGTGTTGAGTTGATGTGAAAATGTGATAGGTTTGTGTTAAGTTGTTGTGAAAATATGATTGGTTTGTGATGAGCTGTTGTGAAAATGTTGTTGGTTTGTGATGAGTTGTTGTGAAAATATGAAAATATATTCTGTTTGTGTTGAGTTGTTGTAAAATTGTGATGGGTTTGTGAAAATGTGAAAATATATTGAGTTTGTGTTGAGTTGTGACAATATATGACGTGGTTTCTTACCATTATTAGTGCATCGCTACGTATTGTTTACACTTATCTAACAATTCGCTTTTTCATGAATTGTTTGGAAATTATAGTGGTGGAGAGAGGTAATATTACCTCTCTCCATCAACGCTAGGATGTCATATGATGTGTTATATTTATTTGTTGCATGTTTAAAAAATAGAAGCGAATTTCATTTGATTAATAGCCATATAAGTCATATGGGTAACCCATAGAACTTGGAGTTGTATTTAATTTAAATGTTATAATTTTTTTGTAAGAATGAGTGAAGTTATTACTTAGATTCGCTTTCGCGGGAAGTTTGAGGGGTCATCTAAATATATGGGTAGTGATACCAAAATTTTACTCATCAAAAATAATGTTGACTATAATGGGTTGAAAAAGATGGTAGCAGAATTGTTGAATGTTGATGAAAGTAGTTCGAAGATGCATCTCAAATTTCATATTAAAAATCCTTCTAAACCTGTTTATGAAGTCATGGATAACAAGACAGTGAAGATTTTCATTAGTTTTGCTCGTTAAGATTCGTTGATGGTTACCATTGACGATGAATGTTTTAGATCCTCACAAGGGAGTAATGATCCTTCTGATAAAAAAAAAAAGAATCTCCAAACTTGACCAATGGAAATTTAGCGGGCCTCAACTCCATACAAGAGGGTATACTTTTGGGAAATAATAACAAGGAGATAGGGGGAAATCTCTTTTCCAATCAGTTTGGTAATTGAGACAGTCCTGAAGTGGCAACAACTCCACCACACAGTACTCCTAATGTGGTAGCAACCCCACCCGAAAGGTATTCTGAACATGGCAGCAACTCCAACTCAAGACAATATGGTAACAAGCGAAAATGTGTCACAGATTCGACCTTCTTTTCAACCTTATACAAACATGCGGCCATTCCAGGAAGGTTTTTCTTTCGGTGATGATAGTGATGTTGGTCATAGGGATGAGAAAAGTAGGTCTGACGGGGTTTACGAACCAAACGGCATATCGGAAGAAATCAAGGAGTACCAAATATTTAAATCTAAGAAAGATTTAAATACGATTTTGTCGTTAATTTCAATGCAAGATAAAGTTCACTTCAAGATTTTCAAGTCCAACACTTAGTTCATTGTTGTTCATTGCTTGGATGTGACTTGTCTATAGAGAATTAGGGCCAATAGTGGGTATTGAATGGTCACTAAATTTGTGAACAAGCATACTTGTCCAATAGTTTTAAGAATGTATGACACATGCAAGCAAAGAGTTGGATTATTGGGGAATGTGTCAAGAAAAGATTGATCAACCCGAGAGGGGTTTT
Source organism: Ulmus americana (assembly GCA_010015005.3). Lineage (NCBI taxonomy): Eukaryota > Viridiplantae > Streptophyta > Magnoliopsida > Rosales > Ulmaceae > Ulmus > Ulmus americana. The sequence goes on along the minus strand of WUAT03259423.1, from coordinate 10,883 downwards.
CAGGCCAAATGATGTCATAGACGACTTAAGGAGAAACTTTGGTATTGAGATCAGCTACACTGTTGCTTGGAGGGGATGAGAGTATGTGTACGAGAATCTTAGGTTAGGTACCCCTGAACAATCATACATAATTCTTCCTAGTTATTTGCACATGTTGAGAGAAACTAACCTCGATATAGTAATGAGCTTGGAGACCGGCGATGGGAATAGATTTTTGTACTTGTTCATTGCCTTTGATACATCCATCAAAGGATTCTATTATTGTTAACCCGTCGTTAGTATTGACGCAACGCACATGAAGGGTAAATATCGGGGTGTTCTATTGACGGCGGTTTGTCACGATGTCAATCAACAAATATTCCCATTAGCTTTTGGTATTGGTGATTTGGAGAATGATGCATCATGGATTTAGTTTATTAGGAGATTAAAGGAGAATTTCGATGAAAGACCTAGTCACGTAATTGTCTCTGACCGTCACCGTAGCATCAACGGAGCAGTTAAGGAGGTTTTCCCAAACACATTCCATGAATTATGCATATATCACTTGTTGAACAATTTGAAGATCAAGTTCAATAGCAAAACCAAAAAGCTGGAAGAGCACTATTACCAAACAGAAAAAGTATACAACCTTCAAGAATTTAACGTCTTGTTCTACACTCTATGCTCTATCGTACCTGGAGCGAAAGAGTATTTGGAGGCTGTTGGACTGGAGAGGTGGACTCGTTCCCTTTCACCAAGTCGGTGGTACAATATTATGACAACTAATCTTTCAGAATCCATGAATGCTGCTTTGGTGAAAGTGAGGGGGGTTCCCATTATTGCTTTTGTTAACGAAATTCGCTTGTTATGCCAAAAGTGGTTCTACAAACGCTGCAATAAAGTAAAAAATTGCATAACCAAAATGTCCATGGATGTAGAGAAGAAATTAGAGAGAAGAAAGGACCAAGCACAACTCATGGACGTAAGTTGTATACATATTTTCTTAAAGTTATCCATGTTTTATTGTAGACACAAGATACCATAAAATAATTTTATTGTTATAATGTTTCAGATACAATATGCCGATCAATATAACTTTGATGTCATCGATGGATATCATAATTTTTGTGTTGGTATGACTCTTTGGACATGTAGTTGCCGCAAGTTTCAGTTGGATCAACTTCCTTGTGAACGTGCTTTGGTCGTTGTGAGGAATACTGCATATGAAGCGTACGATTAGTGTTCCTCCTACTACTCTAGAGATTATTGGTACGAGTTGTACAGAGGTGTTGTAAATCCCTTGCCTCATACCACCCAATGGTCTATTTCGGAACATATCTCAAGTTTTAAACTTATGCCATCGGATGTTCAAACAACGATAGGGAAAAGAAGAAAAAAAAAAGGATTCTATCAGTTGGTGAGGAACCTACGTAGGCAAAGTATAGTTTATGTAGAGAGAAAAGACATAATTCGTCCACTTGTCAAAATCTAATTACATTGCACTCTAATGGACAGAGTTTCACAACGTACTTAACTAATCCATTGACCCAAGGTGCCTCGTCCTCATACCACCAGTCTTCCCAGCAGTGAATTTAAGAAGTTGATTTGTATAAAATAGTTTTGTATGATTTTCTTATGACGTGTGTAACTGTTATTTAGAATTTATGTATAAACTATTTTGTATGATTTTTCTATAATTATAATTTATGTTTTCACATATATATTTTACTTGATGTTTATTTTTATAATTTTTGGAAATTTTGTATGAATGTTGGAGGTTATTTTCAACGGGTAGTGAGCCATAGCTTGTTTTTTCTTGGCTACAGCAAGGTTGGGGTTTCCACTCGCGGCCAAAAACAACGAGAATCGGGTCGCGGCATGAATTTCTTGGGCCGTAGCTCGATTCGCCCTGTTTGTGGAGGGACGTTTAGTGTAAATATGCACAAGAAAATTTAAATAGCCAAAACTCCTCAAAATGTTTGCACATCAAACAAGCTTTTAAGTGCTCAAAATTTCATTATATGTAATTATGTACCCATAGCTCATAGATGTTCTATATGTCACTCATAGAACTTCGATGTGTTACTTATAAAACTTCTATGATAATAAAGAATATAACTTGTTAACATTGTAAATCGTATTTTTTGGTTTTCAAATTCAACCAAGAAGAGAGTACGGAAATAAAAATTAAAACTAAATACTATTGCATTCACTTAGCATCCAACAAAAATAACATTCCAATAACTTCCAACTGAGAACATTCTAAAAACTAAACTAGCGATCAGTAAACCTCTATGCCAACTAGTTCTCCATATCCTCACTAGCACCATTGTTTTTCTCATTCAGAACACCACGAGATTAGGCGAACTCAGACCCCTGATAAATAGTGAACTCTGGAAATTAGCTCAAGTCAACACCTGAGCTCGATACCTGCATACGGGACATTTGTCCTAGGCAGTCAAGATAGGCAAAATGATAAGTGGCTTGCTGCCTGAACCAAGTTTGTTGCTGCCTCATAAAATCCCACTGCTCATTCACGGTATCTCTAATGTCTAACACATGTTCTTCTAGTCTTTCCATTCTATCCTCCATTGTCATTCTTTGCGAAGTGGAGGAAGAAGGAGGTGGCTCTTGCCTCTATGCTTCAGCATTTCCACTAGTGAGCGAATTAAAGAAGTGGGGATTCAGGACTGGCTTTGGCTGGATCAAATTTTCCCTGGGTGCATATTGCACACCCACATTTCCACAAAGAGCAATAATCGAGGAGGGGAAAGAAAACCCAACATTTGTGATCTTCTTACAGTGCAATATGGACGAGTAAATAATGGAACTAACATTCAGCAGCATATAATGCATGATGGCATATAGTAACATAGCCCACTCCCTTGAAACGTCACTGACATAGGTGCTTAGCATCATTCTAGCAAGTACAAAATAGTGTCATACTCTTGTAATGTGTGACAAGTGTTTACTAGGGAACGTTTGATACTCACCATTGCGCATCTTCCGCTACGCATATGTTCCGTCTCTCGTCAAGAATCTAATAACCTTTTGGTAATCATCATTACCTTATAATGTCGTGCAGTCGTTGTTGTCCACATCAGCAAGTTCATAAGACCTATTTATGGTTGATGGATCAAATTTCACCACCTTCCCCTACACTGTGGTCTTCTCGTCTTTATGCTCGTAAGCATTTGCGTAGAACTCTCTTACTACTGTATCCACGACAAGAAGTGGCTATTTAAAGAAATTTCCCCATCCCTTATTCTCAATGACACCAATAAATTCAGTATATTATACTCACCAAGGTCAATACCCCGTTTCGGGATACTATACTTGACAACCACATTGAGTGCTTTTTCGTATTGTTCAAATACTTCCACATTAACGAATCATGAAGAATCATAACTAGCTCCTCCCTTTTGAGTGTTCTTCCTTTTAGGAGCCATTCCAAGCAATGTGAAAATAGTAGACAATTCCAAACCTAAACATGGGTACACAAAGTTTAATTACACACCATTTTGTATGCTATTAATGATTGTAAATTCAACCAAAATGCTAAACAAACAACATGTTCAGTTTTCAAGACAACAAAAAATTATATAACTATTATTGGATAAGCTGAAGATTATGTTCAACAACTATAAAATTCATAAAAATCATTATCAACTATTATCTATTTTTTTATTATAAAAGAAACACCTATTTTAACAAATATTATCAACTAATCTGAAGCTAATGACAAATGCATCTTCAACAACTACAAAAACATATAAGGAATGGGTGTAAATGAGTATTTCCCAACTCAACACACTAATTGAAGAAAAAATACAAACAAATTACAACATTACTTTCAAATAGAAAAGAACACCTTCAAAAAAATAAGGAGCTGGACATGAAGATACTTACTTGAAGGTAAAGATGAATCCCTTTGCTATGAGAGGGTTATGGAGACGGGATGGAGTTTTTGAAGGGTTTTAGAGGTGGGTTTAAAATTTGAGGGTTGAAATTTGAGTGAGCTGGGTAGGAATATGTAGATCTGAAAACAAATTCTAGAGAGAGAGAAAGAGTGAGCTAGAGAGAGAAAGAGAATACAAAATAGGGTTATAACATTGGGGTTTTGAATTTTTTAGGGAGTTTGTCGCATAAGTCACATCATGGTTTTAACATGTTGCAAGCCATTTAGCGCTGCAAACCCCTGCTTACGGAAATTTTGGGAACAAGTTGCGTCATGGTTGTTTCTTGCAGTGGCCCGATTTCGGCTAAAGCCTCCAAGTTTTAAAAAATAATTTATTGGGCCGTAGCTAGGGTTTTTCATGCCATGTCCCGATTCCTGCTGAAAGCCCTAATTTTTGAAAATACTTGATATCCGCTGCAGCCTAGTTTTGGCATGCTGCGGCCTGATTGGCGTTGAAGCCCCCATGTTTTCAAAAATAATGCATCAGGCCGCAACTAGGGTTTTTCATGCCGCAGCCCATTTCCCGCTGAAAGCCCCTACATTTGAAAATACTTGAGCTCCGTCATGGCCTGGTTTTTGTGTACCGTGGCTCAATTGGTACTAAAGCCCCATGTTTTAAAAAAATAATGTATCGGGTCGTGGCTAGGGTTTTTCATGCCAGAGCTCGATTCCCGCTACACTCTACTAATTTAAGAACTAAAAAAAAAAAGCACCATAACTTTCAATTTCTTTTTATATATATACTTAATTCCTAGATCAATATAATGTAATGAAAACAATCAATATTTGCTTGAAAAGTGATATCAACGTATAAATGGGTCAAAAAATTGTAAATTCATCACTTTTGATATCAATGTATATAGTGTATTAACAAGAACCTAATCACATTTACATCAAGTCAGACGATTCTGATTCCACATTTCATTCGTCATCGCTCTTGTACATCTCCACTTGTTTCTGAACACTGTGATCATATAATTGAATACATGTGTAGAATCTCATGAGGTCTATTTTCTCTTGAACACAATTTTTAATATCTAATCCTTTGGTCATAAAAAAAAACTCAATGAATTTGATCATGAAAAATCCACAATCCGACCCGGACTGTTATGGGCGACCTTCCTATTATATTTTATGTCAAATTGTAGCCACCTAAACTTTGCTAGTTTGCTTCTTTCTTCGAAAAATTGTACGGACTCCAGCATGTGGGGAAGCATCAATGCAAGTGGTATTACGACACTCAACCTATCTTCTTTCCGTTGCGGTGAGTATAACGAATCATATAACTCTATCTTCCATTCATTCAGACGAATGACACCCAAAACCTAATGTGCTTTTGATTGATTCAAGGACAGGTAAATGGTGTTCACATCATGACACTATTTTTTGTGTTGCAGTTCATCCATTAAAAACTTAATAATTCTGGAGTTCGTCTCCCATTTCTCCCCGGCTTGTGTCTTCTTCTTGAATTCCTCAAACTGAGCACAAAACAATGTGTTTATTAGAGTGTTGCTGCACATTGCCCTTTCATCGAAATTCATTGGCATGTATTTTTGCTTTTGCCTTATGTAATAAAGAACCACGTTGATCTCCTAAGAAACAAACAATGTAAATATCACTCAATGAGCGCTTTAAAAAAAAAACAGGGTGCGAAACTTATAAAACAAATTCATAGATTAATGATGAACCTCATCTGTGAGCCACGTATCTGGTGTCCTCAAATGATGCCACCAATCAAACGTGTCCACAACACATACTATGAAATCCATTCGCGCCTCTGGAGGTAAGATTTGTGGATTTGATCTATCACTGAAGAACAATTAATAATTAATACATAAAGACGTAGACAAATCACAATGAAAAAATACAAACACGCTTATAGAATAAAGGTGCGTGCACGATGGTTGCACAATCCCCTGAAATGGGCACAGTCATCATTCGTTGGGGGTTCGAAAGGATCCAATGCAAGAACTAGATCATATGTGTTTCTGAATAGTCGGTGCAATATCTGACTGTTAGAAGTTCTTGGCCTCTTGTTTTTGCCTTACATTGTCCACGGAGACTAAACGTATTTAGGGTTAGGTCTTTTTGGCCTCCTTGGTTCCCCCCATACTACATCTGTTGATGACATAATAATTAAACTCAAGTTGTCATCGTCCTTGTACATTTTCTCACTACCGTGTTAACAAATATCGTTATAAAAAAATGCATGTGATAAACCACGACTGACACATACAACAACTACGAGATTTGTATTAAAATATCCATGAATACATAGACAACGAGGACCTTCTTCGAATGACCTAGCTTTCACCTCGAACTCACACTCTAATGGAGTTTGATGAACCACCAAGGCTTGTTCCTTATTTTGCTGATCGGATTTCATCTCACTGTGATCTTAACACGTGAAGACATTTATCCGTGAGATAGTCACAAGTATTTACTGAAAAAATAACATATACTAAATATCTAAAATAAATTTAGCATATGTAAAATTCTTACACCACGATCGGAGTAAAAAACTGGCCACTAGGCGAAGGGAACGGAACATGTTGGGAAGGAATAGTCCCCTGACTTGAGTAACTCCTTAAGAGCTCAACAAGAGCATTAATCTGCTCGGCTTATTCCTCTATTTTGTGGTCTTGCTCATTAATTCTACCTTCTTGCTCAACCATCTTTCTCTCAGTGCCTTTCTTCTCCTTGCCAGCAAAAGCGAACAACCGAGTAAGCACTCCCCGCATATTTTCCATGTTTTTCTCCATACATTATATTCTCTCGAGCACTTGTGGTTTAAATGCATATGGGATGAACATTAATTGAACAATGATATACGGATAGTATTTGTTTACCGATTTTGAACCCACATTCTTTGACATCCTTGGTTGAAAAGCTGGTACGGAATTTTCCTCGACCAGGGTCTTGGCCACATCCTCTATCTTGTTAGAAAAATAGGCCAAAATTGGAGTCCTGGCTACTTCCCTGCTCATGTTTATTGCTCTCGGGCTCAATGGCTGTAAAATAAATATTTGTTCATATATTGTGTTCCTCTTAATGCTATGATTAACACATAAAGTTATATCAACAATACCTGTTTGAATATGGTAGCAGCAAGCGTACTGTATCCACCCTTATCACCCATGCTCTAGTTTAGGATCCTTGGGAACCTGTTATCTTGGATCTTCTTCACTCCAGCCTTCTGAAGCTTCTGAATAGTTTCTGTTAACACCAAAAAATGAGTCAACGGTCAAAGTGTTCCACGTGTGTTATTCCCTCCAAGTGTAAGCTATTCCTTCCAAACTAGCAAGATGACTTAGAGGCAAGTCAAGCTAAGAAGCTCTCCAAAATCTATCTGCAAAAGAAAAGGCAATCAGAGGATCGGGGGAGCTATTCCATGATTAAACTCTGATGCTTAAGTCAGATCGAGGGACGAGTAATTTTTAGAGAGAATAGTTTAGATTTAAAGAATTGTGTTGTAACTTGAAAAGTGAATTATGATAGGTATTTATAGGAAAGAGGTGAGCTCAACTTCTCCTATATTTATGACTATATTCATGGAAAATATTATATATCCATTGAATGGTGAGCAATCATCAAAAGGGTATTTATGTCACTTTTGTTGGTCTCAACTTAGTCGAAAGATATCAATCTTACTTTTACTAAGTGTTGAAAGGCTACTTGAAAAACTATGTGACCTGAGAAGATACCAGACACAAAGAATAGCCTATCGCAGGCGTATTGGATAGACTTGATGAAATATGAAATTCATTAGTTGGAAAAAAAACAAACGAGACCGACAAAATCGCGACGTCCACCTTGGAAATCCCGCAGCCTGTACCGGCCGAGCCAAGTTGGCCAGCCTGGCCTGGACGGTAACAGGGCGGGCAAGCAAGCTGGGTAGCAAGACAAGTGGGTGCCCCAGCTCGGCAGCAAGGTAGGCCCGAGAGCCCTAACTTGATAGGTTCCTACGCGGGGCCATGTGCGAGGCTAAACGGTCAGGTGGGCGTGGCCTCTGCACGACTTGCAAGCCAGCTCGGCCAGTAGGCAGGCGCGTGGGCCTTGACCTGTGTGCGACCTGCGAGCCAGCTCAGCCAACAAGCAGGTGCGTGGACCTTGGCCTGTGCGTGGCCTGCGAGCCAGCTCGGCCAACAGGCAGGCGACATGGCGTGGGATGCAAGTAGGCTGGATGAGGTGCTAAGCAGTACATGCGAGACGGGCAAACTAGCTGCGGGACAGCACAGTAGGGCAACTTGGTGCGGGACGCGTGTGGTGCGCGAGGTACGTGCGGGTGTGGCTTGGCCAACCTGCGAGCAGTACGTGGGCCAACTCGGCTAGCTTGTGTGCGTGGGTGGGCACAAGCTAGCTTGGCCAACCCCCTTCGCTGCACGCAGGCCAGCCCCCTTCGTGCGGCATACAGGCCAGCTCGGCCATCCCTACGCGCAGCGTGGGCCATCTCGTCCAAACCATCGTGGGAACTCGACTCCAACTAACTTCTGACTCAGTGTCTCGCCATAGGATGTCCAATGTGGTAAAATTCGGTTTGACTTGGCAATGCTCGTGGAAAAAATTGTCACCTAAGTAATGACATGGATTCCAGATTGGCGATGATAAAAATTCCCATAACAGTTTCTATTGCAAAGATGGATATGGCGTCATATAAGCCGTGCAAGGAGTACTGACCCTCAAAATTATCCCTCTTCTTAATCATTGATTGTTTTAGTTTTGGGACCAAGAAATCCCAGCTCAATTTACCCTAACAAACCTTATTAAACGCGTCGACATCATCGACAATAGCTAGGATTCTCAGGTCAACGAGGGTTTTGGCCTGCTTTGCAAATATTAGGCTTTCCACTAGGTAAGCTACCCCTATCTTGACTTGGTCATTGGGAATATCACATTATTGGAAAACCTCTAACAACTTGTGTCACTTCAACTTCCCCTTCTTCCCGTATTTATTGACCAATCTACTTGATTCACCAATAATATCTTCCTCGCTGGCATACTTCAAACTTGTGAGAATGCAAAACTCACAGCACCCAAACCTTATCTTCTTCCTACCAAACACAAATGTCATCTCATCCGCCTTCGGATTACACACTTGGTGGATAAGGGGTCATCTACCACCCCATGATTACATTCACTATTGTTGGGGTATCTATGATAAAGAATGTCGCCATCAAATTTCGATCTGCAGTGTAGACAGGTAAAGTGATAGTTCCAATTGGTGTTGTGGCGACTCAGGTTCTTAACAGCGTAATTAACTCTCTTACGTACGATTTAAGTCTAAAATTTTAGGGAATTCTTTTGTTTTTTTTTTATTATAAAAAAAACACCTAAACATTCCCAAAAGATTGCTATTTGAAAAATTGGAACACTGGAAAACCTGACTGCTTAGAAAACCAAGTAGTCCATGGATTTTGTTTAAAACTCATACCTTAATTAGGTCGTCAAAACATTGTACTTTCGTAAAATATATTTTCCTTTCTAAGAATCTTAGCATGACTTTTAGAATTCTAATTTTTTTTAAATAACGAAACGTATATAAGAGAAACTATAAACCACATTCGAAGGAAAACGATTTAAAATAAATAGAAAGGAAATAAGGTCGCTGGTAATCATCAGTTACCAGACGTTTAGCAAAATCCTCAAGAAGGAATATTTACATACCCAAAAGCATAACATGAAAAGTACGGCATTAAACATAGTTTAAAAATAGTTTATAAAAAGTAAACCGTAAAGCATAAAGTAAATAAACTTCTTGCAGCATGTGCAGAAAGTGTGTGAATGGTCGCATTATCTATTCCCACCTTCCAGAAGCCAACCACACATGCATCTCATTCATACATATGAGATATGCTTACCCTTGGTACCTACAACAGGAACGTATGTGATGAGCCAAAGCTCAGTAAGTACAGACATATCTCACAAAACTGGCGCAACACATTCAATAAGCATATAGATATACAATAGTGATAATAACGCCATGATGAATATAGTACCTATTAAATAGATACTTCTATTTATTTCAATTTACTAAAGTTTAGACTCTTAGTGAACGTTACCTAGACTCGGGCCCTTGTGTACGTACCTTTTTGCCCGCTGCCATCGGAAGGTGCCGGGGGAGCTACCCAGGTCCAACACAGTCCTCTGGTCAAAACATTCCACATATAGCCTCTAACATAAAATCATGAGCGAGGAAGGAATGTTTCATAATATGAGGAGGGTACGATACTCCTAAGTTCATTTTAATCGTTGTATCTTTATACTAAAAATTATAGTCTCCTTATTGGCATTAGTTAAATTACGAACCTAATGCATCATAAATTATCTTATTGATGAGACATTTTTGACAATTATGTTTTTAAATGCGTGAAACTGTCCTATAGTGCATGGCTATGATAAATACTCAGACATGCATAATGTCTGAATGCGATGCACATAATCATACATGCTTATAATATGGATAGATAACCAGATAATCCAAAACAGCACAATACATCATTAGTCAATCCATCAGATATGTTAGACAGTAGAACATAGTATCAGATAATCAAAATAAACTTATTGAATACATTGCACGTATTATTTTTAAAAATCTTTTGTTTTGTGTTATAGGTAAGATCTGTACTTACGAGTTTGCATAGTTTTTCCTTAGTGAGTAATTGGTCTAACGATATTCACCTATAATCAGAACATCATAACTTATTAAAATCTTCTACCGAATAAGGTTCGGAGAATGATTTTGCATCCAAGACAGAATTTGCGACATAAATAGCCAGAAACATGGAATTCTAGAACAAATCTCATTTATCTTAGCTAGTTCAAGATTTCTATCAATTTTACAAGCTTAACTGAGATTCGACATAACTTACTAAATTTTAGAACCAATTTGGCTGAAACTGAATGGAAAATTTTTGTAACACCTTAAATTTTATTTAGTAAAAATGGT
>WUAT03259313.1:0-11129 GCA_010015005.3 Ulmus americana | reverse complement strand
TATGAAATCCAAGTCCAATCCAATCCAATTAGAAATCCAACTTTTCAAATCCAATCCAATTCAATTAGATTGGATATTCAATCTCAATTGAATTGGATTGGATTGGATCAGTTGAATATCCAATTATATTGGACATTTTGAACAACCCTACCTAAAACCATACATAAGCAAGACAATTTTAGACATAATGGCTCTATTCGTTTTGCGATTAGATGAGTATTTTTGTGATTTGAACAAAGTTAGTATTTTGTTGATTTGAATACTATTACTGTAGTAGTATTATAAATAGTAGGCCTCAGAGAGAAAAAACTGAAGAAAAAGGAAAAATAACAAAAAAAAATTAAGTACTGTAGCAACAAGAGTACTATAGCAACCACGAAAAAAATAGCATTTAAAATTTCTAAACATGATTACACTCCAACAACAACAAAAAATGAAACCAATATTTATATATTAGGATTATAAGAGAATATACAAATTATTTATGCAATATATAATATGAAAATAAACTAGTATTATTGCTCCATTAAAATAAAATAAAAAATAAAAAAACTTGTATTAATGTTAATAATTAATTCTAATATAATTATAATGATAATTGAGTCTCCTTCCAAATTCTTAAAACAATTATAAGCTTGATAACGTTTCCCATTAACAATTAAGTATGTTCAATATTAAGCACTTTATGATTTTTATTTTAAAAGTATTTTCAGCTTTCTGCATATTTCATATATAAAAATAGTTTTAGATTCTTTCACAATTAATAAAGAAACAAAATCAGTACAAGGAAGCCAAAACTGACTATTTTAAAAATACATGATCTTTTCTTAATGTATCTACACAGGAATATATATTGAAATGATCTTTGTTTTTGTATAATTATGTATATAACAACATATTACAACTAATATTAGGTGGTTCATGTAAAAAAGAAGAAAAAAAATTAGGTAGTTTATAATTATATACATGAATATATAAACAATATTTTACTACTAAATATTTGTTTGTAAAAAATGAATATGAGTTTTTATAGACAAATCATGGTTCATCACAGTTTGTCTTTTTTAAACCTTAATTTATTTATGAAAACCAAGATTCCACAAATATCTTTCACCATTTTCCGGAAATAATGAGTTATATTTCCATTTTAAATAATATTTGCGATCATGCTAGTGCGATTGTTTATGTATTAACTCCCAAACATTATTATATATTTATTTTCTGGGCTAGGTAGATACCCTCTTTTATTTATTTTATAGAATATATATTTGCTGGAAAATATAAAGACTGACAGATTCTGATTCTCGTGGTGGGAGTTATACAGTGAAAACAAATCTGTAAAGACAAAATAATACCTTACACGATTAAAACACCACATGAATAATAATGCCTTTAAAAAGCTGAACAAAAGCACTGATGAAAGAAGAAAAAACAATTCCTTCAGTTTTTTTTTTCTTCTCAATTAATGATATATATATATATATATATATATATAGTATTATTTTCAGAATTTAAGTTTAATATCTCTAATTTTTATTTTATTTTATTTTTCACTCTTCTCTTGTCGGGCTAGATACCAGTAGGCAATCTTGGTTTTTATTTTAAAATAATTGCTCTTTTCTCAATTGGTAAGAGATTAATATTAAGAAAAAAAATAGATCCTAAACTAAAAAAACAGTGATTATTCTCAAAAGATTTTTTTATATAATTATATATTTACAAATTTTAAAATTGCATGTCAATAAATGATTTTTTTCCTAAAACTTCTCAATATTTAACAAGTTTTTTTTTTTTTTTTTAGTCTATTGTACTTTGTATTTATTTTTAAAAGTACCTTTATTTTTTAATAATCCCAAAAAATATATTTGAAGTTGGATTTCTAATCATTTAGTATCATAAGTCGAACTTAAGTTAATTTTTAATTGTACATTATCTGAAATGCCCTTTTGTTCAATTTAATTTTTTTAGAAAATTTAAAAAGATTTTGTTTTGAAATTATGTTTTATGTGTTATAAATCCAACAAAAAATAAAATAAATATTATTTAAGAGCAAAGATACTTTAAAACATTACATATTCAAGATAAGATAGGGAGAAATTGATTATTTTAAAAAATTTCAGTCAATTTAAATTTGACTCATGATACTAAATGATTGAAAATCTAACTTCGATGATACTTTTTAGAATTCTTGAAAAATAATGATATATTTTTTAAAATAAACACAAATTATAAAATACTAAACAGATAAAAATCCTTTACAATATATCAATTTATACTTTCTTAAATTTATACAAATATATTTTCTTAAATATCCTTTTTGTAGCAACCCTAAAAAATATTAGACAAATAAGAAGGGCAAAAAAACCTAGCTATTAGATTTGTTATTTCAGTACATAGACGTTAGGTTTAAAGTTGAAAGTTGAAACACGCTTTCTGTAAAACAGTGATCAAAAAGTTGATTGACTCAGTAACTTACATCTTTTTTAGCAGAAAGGATAGAAAAGCATGGCACTTGTGTCAAATTAGCTACATCTTTTCGGGCAACTTTATAGTGCATAAAGCTATTGCTCCAAAGTCACATAATCCAAAACTCAATAGTACAATGCAGAAAATGTTTCCTTACACTTTTTTTCTTTTCTTGCTTCACCAAGAATGATTATAAACCCTAGCTTTTAGCTACCTAGGGCTAGCTATGGCTTTATATTCTTGACTTTTGCTATGCTTTCTTCTATGGGTTTTAGATTCCCTTCCTTCTTTTTTCTCTCTCTCTCTCTTTCTAAAAGGCTACACCAATGGGCAGGCACAGGCATGGGAGTTGAAATTTTTATTATTATTATTTTGAAAAATTAGGGGAGGAATAATAAATGGTCGGGAAGATTTTACAGAAGAAAAAAGGGCGTCACATTTAATGCCAAAAGTTGACGGAAGAGTTGGCTTTTGTCCAATAACATCAAACTCCCGGGATTGGCGCTGAACTTGAGTTAGGGTTTGAATTTCATGTTTTTGCATGGGAAATTATTGTATTTATTGTTATTTTTATTTGGAGGGTATGTTTTGGAAAACGATAAATTATAGCGGGAAAAAATTACAAATATAAAAAATATTTTATGAGATATATGTTAGATAAGCCAAAAACAAATATATACAGTTCTACCATAGGTATTATTATTTTTTTTTTACCTATCAAACAATATTGAGTTTTCAACTCTTGGATTAATGGTTTAATTGGATAGTTGTACAAAAATATTAAATACTAATTTAATACTTAACTTTCCGTCATTGAATATAAAGCCAACGGTAATTTATTATTAATACCTAAGCATATAGAATAAATAAATAAATAACTCTATTTTTAGTATTTTCATATATACATATATAAACAGACCATAATGAAAAACCACTTTGTGTATAAACATGAAAAGGAATGGGAACGAACAAATGTCCGAAGCTTCCCAAAGTAGAATCACATTTGTGGCTGGCAGTTTATGTCTTATTGGAAATAACTTTATATATTTATTTAAAAAATTGCTTTTCTTTTATACAAACTCAAGGCAAAGGGGTATATCAAATTATCCATTAAATGTTTTTTTTTCTTCTATAAAAAATATTTTTAGTACTTTGAGAAGAATATGGAGCTGAGAGCAACATCTAATAAGGTAATATGTCATAAAGTTTGTTACTAGACAAAGATTGGATACAGATAGAAAGTAAAAACGGATAGGAGTGGAGATTATTAATTTATAAATTACAGATATGGAACTTCACATATTGGAACATTTAATTCAGTATTCTCATGGTTTTTTATTTTATTTTAGTATTAGTGAATAGTTTTACACCGACTAAAATATCCTTTAAATTTCAGTTCACATTTTGTTGTTAGGAATAAAAAGTAATAAAATAGGTTGGAGTGGATTATTCTTGTTATTAAATATGTTTATAACAACAATAACCTATTCCAACCTATTTTTATTATTTACATTTTGATAACAGCATTTGATCTAAAATTTAAAGAGTTTTTTTTTTTTTTTTAGTCACTCATAATTACAAAATACTTTAACAAAATAACGTGGATACTAAATTGATATATAATTTTTTTGAAAATCTTTCTTTATAAATTTGTAAAGATATACTATACTCAATATTTTGCTTTTTCTTTTAAACAAAATAGAGATCGTGGAAAGGACATTCCTTTGAAAAATCTCCAACTTTCATTTGTTTAAAGAAAGAGAGAGACAAAAGTCATACATAAATTATTATCAACAAACTTATTATTTTATTTTTCTTTCTTGCTAGAAATGAGCTGAAATTTAATTTGACTTTGCATGTTCTACCAAACAAAGACAATTTCCAATAATACATCATCATCATTATCAAAACAGTATCGGGATCTCCTACATGAAATTAATTCTCTAAAAATGTGATCTTCTCACATATCCGGACTAATCCAAACGGTAGGATGTCTTTTTTTTACTATCTTCACCTAAATTTTCAATGGTCTACCCATCAACTAATTTTTCAATCTAAATATTTTTTAATTGAGGACTATCTCCGATGCACAAGGCATGCTAATGCTATATTTAACACATTTTTTTATGTTGTGTTCCAATGCATTCATACTAAAACATATGTTATTTTTACTTCAATATTATTTTTAATTACAAATTCATTTCTTCTCTAAAAATCATTATTACTATATTTATTCAACTATTAAGAATTGAAGAATTATATTTATACTCGTTTCTAAGGTAAATTTGTATACATAAATAGTATTTTTTTTTAAAAATTAAAACCTAAAAATTAATTTAATATATGGTTCAATCAATAAATTTTTAGTAAAAAAAAAAAAAAAAAACCTCAACAAAGAATGAAGATTAATATTTGAATTAGTAAAATTTAACGCAAGATAATAATGGAAATTTGAAAGAACAATAATAAAAAATTTAAATGACTAGTGTAATTTTGAAGACATGCTAAAATTTAACATATGGTATACTTAGTACTAAATATAACACTAAATATATTTATGCTATATTTAACATACCATTGAAAAAGATTTTCTTACAAAATACTAAAATTTAACATTAGGTTGACAAATAGCATGCCCATTGAAGTTGCTCTAAGCAGCATAACTTTTTGCTCATTCTAGCATATAGAAGATGTAGCACCCAAATCAAAAATAAAGATATTTGTTTTTTGTCTTAATCTTATGCTACCCACCATTCTAGTAAAAGAAATTACTAAAAAAAGAAAAGTCCATTTACTAAAAAAGGAAAGTGCAGAAAACTGTGTTATGGATGACATCACCAAATCTCTGCAGAAGATGAAGGGCTAGCTCTAGTTGGCTTGTTTTTTTTAATACAATCAACTAAACTAAAGCAAAAGAGAAGAAGAGACAGAAGAAAGAGACATGAGGAAATATTAATTTAACAATAAAACAAAAGAATAAAGGGAAATTATATATTAGTACTTGTAGTGTGTTTGTTTGAAAAATTATAAAAATGAACTTATAGTTGTGTAAAATGATATCTGAGTGAATTTTTATTTTATTGTGCAGCAGTATTATGAATCAACTCAATATTGACTTTTTTAACATGTATTCTAGAGAAAATTGTTGCAGAGTCCACTAATTTATGAGTGCGGTCCCAAATCAAACACTAACTTTGAAATGTGTTACAAAACAATCATTTTGAATCACAAATGTTGCAGTACCAGCTATGTTTCCATCTATTTTTTGTCGTTAAATGCTGACGTAACAAAATAATAAAAGCTTTGTGTCACATTAGCATTTAATGCCAAAAAATAAATAGTGGTCATTAATGTAGCAATTGTGATCAGAAATGACCACACATTCCAAAATGCGTGACCGTTTTGATAACGTCTTCAAAAATAGGTAGTCTCTGCTGTAATTGTCCCCATATTTTATATATATTAAAAAAATTAATATTGAGTTCACGAAGGGTAGTGCTAAGCAATAAAATAAAACGTCAAACATATAATCAGTTTTGATACTTTGTCAAACCACAAGGTACTAAAATAATATTTTCCCAAGAATAAATTATGCAGTTGACATTGTTTCTTAGCAGAGAAGTATGATACAAAGCAAGTTGCAATTCTGATGAGTATATATGACAAGAATTCCTGACCTCATTCATTTAACAGCAATTTGCCAATAAATTTAGCCCCAAACTATGAAGAGAAAAGAAATGTAGATTCTCCTTTTCCATGCCTGGTTGCTTCAATTCGGTTTAAGGACAACATGCTGCCAAAACAAGTTATAAAGAAGTTATCTTAAAGAATAATAAATGTTCTTTCCAAAACTCTGACTAAAATTAACATTTGGATGAGAAATAATACAAAGCTTAAAGGGCTTAGATGAGTCATTTTCAAGTTTAGCTAAAAAAACATGGAACTATAACTAAATTTAATTATATAAGGAAACATGGTTAATGTTAGGCCACAGGTGCGTTTCACTTATCCTAGGCACAGGGGTAATTCTGGTATGAATGCTGATGTGTAAATCTATTATGCAATCTGTTATGACTAGAGGGGAGTTGTGGAACTCTGTTATGCTTTCTGTTATGATGAGTGGGGAGGTGAATATAGGGAACAGGTTGCTGTTAGAGAGGGGGATCTTGAGATTAGTCTGTGCTGAGCTTGCTTATTTTTGGAGAGTTTCCAAGCCTCTCGAATGCTTGGTTTGCTGTTCCAGTTCATAAATAAAATTCCCTCAGCTTTTGACTATCCAATGTTATTTTCTTTATTTTCTGCTCTAGTTTGTATCAAATTGGTATCAGAGCTAGTCACCGTCTCAAGTATGAGCTTGGGCATAGTATGGGACGTGGTTCTCCAAGGCCGAGTCACGGAGGGGGCGACCTGAGCCCGGGCTGCTACCTAAAAAAGGAGGATCTGCAAAGTCACTTAAAGTGGGCCGCCAGGGCGTCGGCTGCAGAGCGCGGTGGAATGTAATGATCTAATTTAGTCCCACATCAGCCAAGTATGGGATTGGCGTGTGGCTTATAACCTCTTTGGGCACCCTCCCCTTACAAGCCGGTTTGTAAGGGTGGGACTCAATTGAGGTTCTAACAATAGATGTGTTGATTCGGGGGAATTGTGGGTTTAATTTGTTGGAGAATATTTGTTTGCTTTTGCCATGATCAGCCATATCCCAATCCATGTCCAGTCAGGCCAGGTACTATAGCTACATCCCTTGAGTTTCTAGTTCTAATACGTTTAATATTCGAGAGTCCCACGCCAAAATGGAAAAATAAAATTGTTCATATAGATACAATTAGTGAAGATCATATCATCCCAATAATTGTCCCAAATATGTCCCATATAGAGCTATCTAGGAGAGCATGCAGGCATCACAGAAAATCTAACATATTAAGCGGAACTGAAGCTCTATATAAGTCAAATAAGGTCTCCATGTATTTCATTGATGTGCAACTCTTAATATCTCACTGCGAGATACGGTGGTTCTCACTAATATTGAATCTGATCGATGATGGCTTTTTTTTCACTCACCGATTTCGGACTTATTGCTCGATTTGAGCTTTTAAGTTCTGATACCATATTTAAGTCTTGAGTTTTAGTAAATAATAACATACGGTGTATAACTTTGACCATGTTACACAAACTAGTAAGATCGGGTTGAAAGAAAAAATTGATGGTTGTGCCAAATAGAGCTCAAAATTTTTTATTCCATGAAATTTAAGATCAAAACTAGGAAGCTAATGTCAAATATGCCGGGCTGGAGAAGCCTGCACTTTTGCTGCTTTTGTTGAATATTTAGGAACATAACCAAACTAGTTTCGGATTTGTTTTAATGAACTCGTTTGATCCTTCATTTGAAATTGTTTACGAGTCAAAGCAAGTCACTAGGTATGTCATGCTTCCCTCTAAACTCTTCAAATCTTGTTCATCTTCAATGCCTTGGAAGTTGGAACGTGCTTCTCCAAAATTGTTTGAGTTCGGCAGTCAATAACATTCTCCTTCCTATTCCCTCATGGTTCTAGAAATAGCATACACAATTCCTATTAGGTGTGCAACTAAAGTCTAACGTTGGTTGCACATGAAAATGATCACGGATTTATAAATATGTATACTGTCTCTATTGGTAAAAAGTCTTTTGGGTAGAATCCGAAAACAAAATCATAAGTTTTCCAATCACAATATCGAAACCCTGCCCCAAACTTAACTATGTGGTTGAAATCCTCATATGACGAACTTAGCCATGTGGTTGAAACCCTCGTATACCCGAACGAAGGTGCTGGCGCCAATTAGCTCTAGTGTTTCACATAAAACGTTAGTCCAACGCTGGTATGAATGGTGTTATAGATTTGTTAGGAGCTATAAATCTATTTCTTAATTCCCTTAAAGTCTTCTAGTGCTGATCATGTGCCTACCTGCCACCACTTAAAAACCAATCAAACGTTACTTTTGCCATACTATATACAAATATTATATAGTTGTAAAAGAAGGTTTAGCCTAATATTATATAAAACGGAGTCTGATTTCTTTGACTTTATAGGGATCTCCATCCGTTTCAAAATATCTAAAAATGAGTTCTAGAGTCTAAAGCAAAGCCGGACAATTTGTATTTCGTGAATAAAACGTTTTATTGTAAATTTGAACTAGCAATCAAGATTTTAGACAAAGTCACCACAAATCTGCGATGACTCGGCCGCAATCTTTTTCCAATAGAACCTTCTTTGACAAATTTCATCCCAAGCTCCAATTTGTCAAAGTCCAATTTTGTTATGATAGGTTGTTAGAAATAATAATCAAAATATATTATTTCTTGTCCCTCTTCTCCCTTTTACATTCCATCCACTCCGGCATTTCTCTCTCTCTGTCCCAAAATGCATCCCCATCTCTCGCATAGCCTCCTCTTGATCTTCATTCTGATCGGACTCTCAATCCATTTCCCGACTTCTCTATGTGCCGATGATGAGCGATACACCAACTGCAATAAAAATTTTACCTGCGGAAATATCCAAAACATCGGCTATCCATTTTGGGCAGATAATCTTCGTTCGGAGAATTGTGGCCGTCGGGAGTTTGAGCTAAACTGCAGCGGTGAGGAACCACAGATCACAATCGGTTCGCTAAATCATCAAGTGCTTAAAATGAACCAGGACTCGTATATTCTGACGGTTGCTAGAACGGATTTCTTGGAAAATCTTTGTCCTCAACACTTTTTCAACAACTCCTTGGGTACTGGCGGCTTATTTGATTATACTTCGGATATTCAAAACGCGAGCCTCTACTATAAATGTGTATCAACTATTCCCTCTGCGACTCAGAATCGGTTCAATTGCAATATAAACAGCACAAATTTTGTGAATTACTTTACAACAGAGAATATCATCAGGGGGCAGAATAATATAATCCCTGGAATAACTAGTGCTAGTTTCGGGTCCTGCGCGGAAATCGTGACAGTCCGTGCTTCAGATTCAGCAGTTGCGGATTTGGAAACAGATTTCACTCAGGGTAGTGTGTCGCCAAGTGTTATGGTGGATGCACTAAAAGCAGGGTATGATGTAAAGTGGGATGCAAATAATAGCATGTGTGAGCAGTGTCAAAGTTCCGGAGGACTGTGTGGTTTCAACTCAACCACATCTGCGTTTTCCTGTTTTTGCAAAGACACAGCTCATCCGTTGAATTGTAACGATGAACCAAATTCTTCTCCGGCTTCAAATTCTGGTAAGTGCTTATTTTCGTATTCTTCTTGCACACCAAATGAATAGGATAATTATTCAACTTGGCTTGCTTTATTAGTTTCTGCACCCAAGTTGTATTCCTTCTACAATCAGCGTTTCTATTAGGCATACAAATATTTTCCACTGGGTGTAGTTTATAGTAATTAAGACATTCTTAATTCTAGTTCCAGTGAATTTCGAGTTCTAAAGAACAAAACATCCATTTTGATTCGAATTTGGTAGTCATTTATAAGTTTTGATAGCGAATCCGAAAGCTTAATCCTTCCACAAATCGGAAGGAAATCGAAGTGAAATTTTTGGACAGAACGGGTGTTACTTGTTAGGCCTAATTTTGTATGTCTAAGCAAAACCAAAAGCTTGATTGGGTTCATTTCGCTGCCTTTCTATTCATTAAAATATTTCAAAGGTTGTTAGGTAGGCAATTTTCTTGTTCCCATTAGAAGTTCTACTCCTACCTAAGATGTTACCTTTTGTCACTTTCCTTTTGCCGTGATTTACAAGGCGGTCTTAAATACTATTTATTTAACCCTCTTCTAGATAGAAATTCAACTATTATTCTTTTCATAATCAGAGTTTCCTCAGGTGATAAAAAACCAAGTTGCTAGGATCATATGTTTAATAAATTACCCAACTTGCTCAAGGCATTGCAGGGTCAGAAATTTCTTGTCTGACTTGTATGTTGGAATGGTAACATGAAAAAAATATAAATGGTTTTATTCTCAATTCTTTACTCGTTAGGTTTCTTTTTCATAGGGATTCCTTGTTGGCTCAAATATAATAATGACGCAGAGGAAGTCAGCAGAAGGGTTCCAAAACTAGCAACTCAATAAATAATACTAATTATTATTAGAAAAAATATCGCGTATGGCCTTGACTTGTTTTTAC
The DNA here is from genome assembly GCA_010015005.3 of Ulmus americana. Lineage (NCBI taxonomy): Eukaryota > Viridiplantae > Streptophyta > Magnoliopsida > Rosales > Ulmaceae > Ulmus > Ulmus americana. The sequence goes on along the minus strand of WUAT03259313.1, from coordinate 522 downwards.
AGTTCTATTTTGGCCATTGATTTATGAAAATACAACGATTTAGCCATTTAGCTATTCCATCCATTTTGAGACGTTAATGGATGACGTGAATGACCTAAATAGAATTGAAGTTTGTTCTACTTTGGTCATCAACGTCATCACTTAACGTCTCAAAATAGTCGAAATTAGACAGAATGACCATTGTTATAACAATTTGTGCCAAAGAATGACCAAATTGCTGTGCTTTTTCAAGTCAGTAACCAAAATAAAATAGAAAACATAAATCAGTGGCCATCGACAAAATTACCTATTTTGAAGAAAACTCATCAAAACTAACTATATGAGTACTATTTTGTTACAACTTGGTATTTATAGGCAACATAAAAAATTTCAGCACTTGATAACTATTTTCAATCTTATCAGCGTTGGAAGTCTTTTATGTTGCCTATAAATAATACTCCGTTGTAATGAAATAGTATTCAAATAATTTGTAATCAAATAATTTTGATGAGTTGTTTTCTAGAAATAATTTTTTATTTATTT
>WUAT03259202.1:0-11130 GCA_010015005.3 Ulmus americana | reverse complement strand
TTTTCAACAGAAAAAAGGTTTTACAAATGTAATAATTTTTATTTTGGGGGGTAGAAATCAAATAGTTTGTATAAAATAGGGTAGGTTATGAAATTTCCTTATTTTGTGGCATGCAAGCCTACTTTAACAATTTTATCGAGATGGGCTTGTTAAAGGCGAGAATACAAAGCCCACAAGTTATTTGAGTTTAAGGCCCATAAACTCAATTATTTACATGTAAAGTCGTAAAAAGGCATCCACACGTGCCGTACAGAGAGAGAAAAATAAGGTTTAGTGTCGGGAAAAACAAGATCCCAAGGTCGTACAGAACTAGAAAAATACATGAAACGCCACCGGATTGAGTGGAACAACATCCACTCTCCACCGACAATGGCGGGTCAAACCGTCAACTCCAATACAGTTAAAATCTCCTCCTCTCTCTGCCTCTAAATATTTTCCTTCTTCCCAAACAACTTTGAAAAGAAAAGAAAAAAAACAACACTAGAAATTGGAAAAGTAACTGGTAAAAGAGAGGAAGGTCATAAAGTTCCAATCTTCTTCTTCTCCTTCTTCTTCCCCAAACCCTTCTCTGTAACACCAGCTTTCCATCTATGGCCATTAAAGTAACCTCCTTTATCTTCTTGTTGCTTTTATCACAACTGTGTTCTTGTCAGAAAATCTCTAACAATTTGGGTTCGAACCCATCGGATTGTAGCAACCGTCGGATCTACATCCGGGAGCTTCCGCCGCGATTCAACCTCGATCTCCTCTCCAACTGCTCCGAGTACCCTCTGTTCGGCGATTTCTGCTCTTTCTTATCTAACCATGGATTGGGCCAGAAAACCCACAATCGCTCCCAAAGCTGGTACAGAACCGATCCATTAATGCTCGAACTCGTCTTCCACCGGAGAATGCTAGAATACCCATGTTTAACTTCAGATCCCCTCGCCGCCGACGCGATTTACCTCCCGTACTACGCCGGAATCGACGCTTTGCGGTACCTCTACGGGCCGGAGGTCAATTCCAGCGCCGATCACGGGCTCGAATTGTACGAATTCTTGCGGGAAGAGAAGCCCAGTGTTTGGAATCGACGATTGGGTCACGATCATTTCTTGGTTATGGCTCGGCCGGCGTGGGATTTCTCGCAGCCTCTGGGAAACGATCCCCCAACTTGGGGGACTTCGTTTCTGGAATTGCCGGAATTTTTCAACCTCACCGCTTTGACGGTGGAGGCTCGAGCTTGGCCTTGGCAGGAGCAAGCCGTTCCTTATCCGACGTCGTTTCATCCCCAAACTCTGTCTCTTCTAGAAGGTTGGTTGCAGCGAGTTCGGAGATCGAAGCGGACCTCGCTGATGCTCTTCGTCGGCGGCGGAGGAGTGTCCGCCACTCCCAACATCCGGCGAAGCATCAGAAACGAGTGCGAGAATAGCACCGGAGATGGCGATTATCGACAATTCGACGGCAATTATTCCGAATTGTGTAGAATTGTGGATTGCTCAAATGGGATTTGCGAGCACGATCCGATTCGATTCATGAAACCAATGCTTCAGGCGAGTTTCTGCCTACAACCTCCCGGCGACACCCCGACTCGCCGGTCGACGTTCGATAGCATTCTCGCCGGGTGCATTCCGGTGTTCTTCGAGGACCAATCGGCGAAGAATCAGTACGGTTGGCACTTGCCGGAGGACCAATTCGAGGAATTTTCAGTGTTTATACCAAAAGAGGAAGTTGTGTTTAAGGGGCTTAGGATTCTTCATGTGTTGAGGAGTTTGTCTAGAGGTAGAGTTAAGAGAATGAGAGAGAGATTGATGGAGTTGATACCAAGAATTGTGTACAGAAAGCATGCAAGTTCTATGGGTTTGAGGACCAAGAAAGATGCTTTTGATGTTGCTCTTGAAGGTGCGTTGACAAGGATTAAATCTAGAGTTGAACAAGTTTTTGATCACTCACATTAAATCTTTTCTTCTTTTGTAAATTATTTATTGTTGTTTTTCAATTATTTTTTTTTTGGTTACTTCATCTATAAGTTATATTTCAATTAAAAAATGAATCATCCAGTATTAGGTAAATTATCACCTAAATTTTGCAGGTAAGTTCTAAATTTCTCCTAACATAATCTTATTTTTAAATATTTTTTGATTTCTTGTTGAATGAAAAATTCAAAATTTTAAGGATTAATTATATTTTTAACCTAAATGGAATGAGTTATTTTTATAGTTCAATAAATCGGAGAAATTTGATATATCTTTTTAAAATTCAGAAGACAATTTATTACTATTACTACTCTTAAGTTTAGAGGGTAAAAAATATGTAATTGACAAAATAAATTATTTAGTGTGGAATTTCATAGATATTTGAGAATGTGTGAAAGTTTTGGGGTTGGTAAGATTTAACCTTGTTTCTAAAACCAGTAGATATGTAGATAAAAAAGATAAAGCACATAAATCCATGCAAATGTGAAATGCGACTCGAGCAAATTAGATTTTTTACTTTTTGTTTTGTTTTGTTTTTGTTGGTAAACAGATATATCATTAAAACAACAAAAGAACCTTACAGTGGAAGGTAAAACAAAAGGGTTCCGAGCAGTTATCCATTTAGCAAAGTTATGAGCCATAATGTTACAGGATCTCAGGTTGAACAAAAAATACCAACAAAGCAAAGGGCTAAGCTTAAGTAAACAGTTATCCAGTAAGGTAGAAATGGACCAAAGAGAGGAGCTGTTTCTAGCAATCAGGCCATCCACTATAGCCTTGGACTCGCTAACAAAAAGAACTGATTGCCAAGAAGCTTCACAGGCCATGTCAATAGCAAGGTTGGCAGCAAGACCTGCGGCAACAAGAGGAGAGGGGAGGAGGTGTTGATCCCAAAAAAGTTCATTTGTCAATGGAACCATCACAACGACGGGCGACACAAGCGACAGCAGGACCATAATTATCAAGGGCAGCATCAAAGTTGATGAAATTCTGGGTAGAACATCCACAAGCTCGGAGTAGTTTCTATAAATCTTCTCAAATAAGGGAGCAGGTCCCGATCTTGGGCCACCATGAGTGATGGAATTTATGTATTGCCACAAGAGATCAAAGGAGCAAAAAGCAGGATATTTCTATCATTGACACCCAAAGTAGCGAGGGAGTTTGCCAGGATATTTCTATCACCGACACCTAGAGTAGCGGGGGAGTCTCCAGCTTCTAGGGACCAGAGGCCTTCCACCAGGGGCGACACGAAAGAAACTCTGTCCTAAGGTTCCATAGGGAAGGCAGCCAAAAATGCCTAGAAAAATCACAAAAGAAGAGTAAGTGTAAGGCACTCTTAGAGTTAGAATTGCAAACATGGCATACAACACTCTCAATATGGAATAACGAGTTTAGTTTTTCCTTGGTAGGGAATGTATTAGAGAGAAACTGCCACTAGATGAGCTTGTGGCGGGGGAGCAACCTCTTATGACCCCAGATTTTTAACCAAACTACCTTTGGAACCTCAATATTATAGGTGAATCTGTGCCTATTTGAGAGAAGATAGGCAAAACGAGCAAAGAATTTTCCATTAGACATCGGGGTCCACACCCAACGATCGGGTCTTAGTCTTAGAGGTAGAGTGATCATGGAAATCATCTTAGCATCTTCAGGGGTAAAATGAAGGCATAGCTTACTAAGGTCCCAGATACCTTGCTAGAGGAAAAAGTCTTTCACTCTAATATTGTCCACACTAGGTTCAGAGATCAGGTCATATTTGAAATTTTGCGCATTAGGCACCCAAGGGTCTTTCCATGGATTGATTGAGCAACCATGACTGACCAGATAACAAGCCCCTTCCCGTAAAAGCTCTTTGAGGGAGAGGATGGATTTCCAAAACCTTGAGTCCCCAACTTTGGGAATAGCCTAAAAAAACGCTCATTATGCAGGTATCTAGCAAGAAGGACATAAATACAGAGCAAGTTCGTCCCAGTAAGAATGTTCCAGCCCCATTTAGAGAGAAGGGCCATCTTAAAGTCTTTCATCCTGCGGAGTCCTAGCCCCCCATAAGACTTTGGCTTACAAATAGCATCTCAGGCTTTTAGGCGGAGAGGGGTCCTGCCATTAGAAAAGGGACCCCACCAGAAAGATCTAATCCGAGCATCAAGCTTGGAGCAAATAGAAACAGGGACTTTGACAGTCTGCATAGAGTAAATCAGCAAAGCAAGAGCAGCAGACTTAATCAGGACAAGTTTTTTGGCGATAGAGAAAGAGTCCTAGCCTTCCAACCAGCAAGTCAGGAGTCTAACTATTCCACTAAGACATTATAATCTTTAACCAAACCTATACGAAACATAGGCAGTCCTAGATAGAAAATGTTAGGAGCAATTCGAGAGAATCCCATCATAGCAGTTATAAGGCTGGTCACACGCCTATTGGCAGAGGAGTTGAAAAATATATTCGATTTCTAAGCATTGAAGGATTGGTCAGACCAGCGACAAAAATCATCTAAGCACTCTTTAACGTAAAAGGCTTCATTCACTGAGTACTTCCCCATTAGAAAGACATCATCTGCGAAAAATAAGTAGTGAAGGCTGGGGAGTGTCTGTTGATTCTAAACCTAGAAATCAAGCCGTCAACAACTTTCCTGTTAATAAGGCGAGTAGGACTTCCATACAGAGAATGAATAAAAAGTCATTTTAGCCGTAGAACAACAGACAAGAACCCAATGGATCCACCTAGGGTGGAAGCCAAACGCCTTGAGAACAACTTCAAGAAATTGCCAACTCAGCTTGTCATAGGCTTTCTGAATATCAATTTTCAGCCCCATCCAACCCTGAGTACCCTTTTTCCTCTTCATGGCACGAATGACCTCTTAGATGAGCACTGAATTGTCATGGATAGAGCAACCAAGGACAAAAGCATTTTGAATCGGGCATATGAGCCGAGATAACAAAGGTTTCAACCTATCAAAAAGTAACTTAGAGATAACTTTGTATAAGACATTACACACTGCAATAGGACGAAAGTGATTTAGGGTGGTCGGCTGCTTCGTCTTTGGAATCAAAACAATGTTGGTGGAGTTGATATAAGGATGGATTGTACCAGTGATAAAATAAAAAGATAGGTGACGGACAGCCACAACAACATCCTCGCCCACCGTATCCCTGTAAGATTTGAAGAATAAAGACGATAAGCCATATGGACCAGCAGTCTTAAAGGAGCCCATTCCAAACATAGTAGACCGAATTTCCTCCCAATCCGAACAAGAGCAGCATTTTCCTCGACCAAAATAGGAGGAGGAATCAAGCTGCCAAGGTCTATAACCGAAGAGGAAGGCTCATCATAGAATGAAATAAAACGCTAGAGAAAAGCACTACCAATATCATCCTGTGAGCCATTGCCCATCGTCACCCTTGATAGAGTTAGATTCTTTACTTGATAACCAAAAGCAAATAAGATTTGATTATTGAAAACTGAGGACAAAATAAATTAATTCTATTAAAGTTACCAAAGCTTGAAAAGTATCCAAAGCCAAAACAAAACAAAAGGGAGCTGAAGCAGCTTATGCCATGTACTTTTTTTTTCTCTAGCATTTGTCTCTTTTCTCTTCAGTATTATATGATCATTAGCATTATGGCAAAAGAGAGTGAGGTTTCTATCCCCATCTGAAAATAGCAGAACCCCAAGTGAGACCTGCTCCAAAGCCTGCAGCTGCAATAGTATGACCAGCTTTCACTTTCCCGCTCCGAACAGATTCGTCCAACGCCAATGGGATCGAAGCAGCACTCGTGTTGCCATAGTTTGCCAAGTTTGAAATGACTCGTTCTTCAGGCATAGATAAACGATTAGCAACTGAATCAATAATCCTCTGGTTTGCCTGCATTATAAGACAATCTAACCCTTAAATTCGCATATAATTTGCCTGTCGGTTTGATCATAACATATCTTGAAGATTTCTTGAGTGATACTAGAGACACCTTCTTTTTTTTGGACTTTTCAATTCCAAGTATAGGAGATATGATGTCATTACCTGATGAAGCAGTAACCAGTCCACACTAGAACTAGGTATACCTGCCTTTCCAAGGGCAGACTCGATCGATTGTGGCACACTTTTCACAGCAAAGCGAAAGACCTCTTTACCACTCATATGAATGTTGGAACATGAAGAACGTTTTGGAGGGAATTCTAACACTGAACCATTGGTACCCAACTCATTGTCCACTTTCTGTGCTTCCATGGGTGCATTTAGATGCCTGCAAAAGAAGAGGATGAGTGAATTCTAAATAGAAAGGAAAAGAAAGTGTAGAAGTAACACTGGGGAATAAGAACCTTCGGCCATCACCATCGCTATGCAAATCGAAACTGAATAAACCATCTTCTTCAATGTCACAGGCCTGTTGAAAACAATTTCAGTATAAAAATTTGATCATATTGCCAAGGATAAAATGTACGGATAGTCTCAGAATGACTCATTTTAGGGTATATTGTAGTCTTTTTAAGGGACTATGAATAATACCAAAAAAGAGTTTAGAGACTATCATTTCAAGCTTCAACGACAAATTTACTTCAGGGTTCACCCTTACATTTAATCCTATTACTACCGACTAATAGATATTTATTGAAGAAAAAAATCATGTTATGCTATTGTTGACCTGTACTAGAACAGCCCCAGCAGCATCCCCAAAGAGAATACACGTTGATCTGTCAGTCCAATCGACATATCTAGAAAGAGCATCAGCGCCAATCACCAGAACATTATTGAACCCACCACCTGTTTGCAAAGGTATAGCATGATTGTTTGAATGTAAAGGTAATATTTTGGCGTTTTAACAGCAAGGAAGACAGATTTGTTACCTCTAATGTGACAGGCAGCTGATACTAAACCCAACACAAATCCACTACACGCAGCTGTAATATCATAAGCCAGAGGGTTGTTATTGCAGCCAAGTGCTTTCTGGATCTGATATTTACATTACAAAGGAAATATATAAGAGCATGGAAGTGTGTTGCGGTGGTCATATATTACTGGGAAATTGGATAGAACAAACTAGGAAAATCTGAGGTCAATCGCTTGAAATTGCATGGAATGAAATGCTAGAAGCAAACATGTACTTTTCTAGCACCTTCAAATTATTGTATAAAACAAAGAGTGAACTAGGATGAACCACTCAACAAAAATGTAAGCATATAAGAAAACTTCTAAGATGATAACCTATGTTTGTTTCAAGCTGCAGTCATCCCATTATTTCGTGCATGAAAGGGAAGCTACTGTGTGGTTTGTAATCTAAAACAGTGAATTTGAAATGTGATATGAAAATAAGTAGTTTAGAAATGTTGGTCCGGCAATAAAATTTTTGTAGCTTTGAAATGTAGTTTGGTTTATTAATTCTTAACGAAAATCTTGAAACAAGTTGAAATCAGCAAAAATATGCTTTCAATTTTAATAAAGGAATTTGTTTTGGTTTCAAAACCGGTTTTGAAAACATCTGAAAACACCAACCAAAAAGGGCACCTGAACTTTTAAAAATCAATTTTGAGTTTTGAAACCTAATGGAATAAAGTTTTGGAAGGCATGCACCTTTCCAAAGTGGTTCATATGAATAGAAATAGCAGCTAGATGAAAATATAGGAGAAAAAACTTTAATCTACTGGGAGTTTTATGCACCAAACTTGGTCAGAGTCATAAATTCATTCTATATCAGAAAGCCAATTATTCATCTACTAGGAGAGCATGTATCAGATTCCAATTATATATTTGATCCAAATGCACTATAGCAATAAATAGAACCAAATATCCTAAATGAAAATCCACATGCAGCTTAACCACTCCCTTATATATTTTATAAATTTAAACAAGTTCCACAATATATCTACAATTATATACCTGAGGAGCACTGCCAAAAAGATCATCTGGTGTGGATGTACACATCAAGACTAGGTCCACGTCACTAGGTTCAACTTGTGCCATCTCAAGTGCTTTTGCTGCTGCCTCCACGGCTAAAGCTGTAATGGTATCTTTTCCTGAACATCAAAGGTCAAACTAGAAATCACCCACCATTTGCATGATTATTAAGATGTCGTTCTAAAAACAGTCTTAAGAAAAATCAAAATTTCCAATGTTAAAATTGTACTGGTGAAAACCCAAAAACAAACAAGTTATCCTAGTTGTAAGACAGAATCATACAAAAGCTCAGGGGGAATAGCAAAGCCATCTCAGTGTATTAGCAGCACCAAACTAAGGTAGTTGGTATTATTGCAAGTATGAACTGACCTGCAATAATTCGTCGATTACGAATACCAGTACGGACAGATATCCATTCATCGTTAGTGTCAACTATTTTTGCAAGATCATCATTGGATATCTCAAGACTTGGTAATGCTGAACCACATCCTACTAACTTGCAGCCCTTACTCACAAGCCTGTAAAATAATATAAAGGCAAGGAATAGGAAGTTAAAGAGCAACCAGATTGAGTGCAAGTACTACCCTAAGCAAGATACACATAGCACAACATTTTAGCTAGGATATTGTAATTAGATTAAGACAGATAAGATTGTAAAAAGACCTCCCTGAGATAATAATTAAGTTTCGATGCAAAATATTAGATATATGTTTACTTTGGAGGGCCAAATTAAACCAAGTAGGAAATTCAAAAAGCAGGAATTAAGTAGCTTAGCTGTGTTTTATGCACAACTGATATCTGGAGCTAGCTGATTAAACCAAAAAAATCAGATGTAATAATCTAGATCCAATCCAATGTTCTACAAGGCTGCAACTAGAGATTTTTGATAAGCCCCCAATAGCAATGTCATTGCTCAGCATGAACCTCAACATATGTTTGTAAAGCACTTGATAAGTATAGGTTGAAACTAGGAGAATGGTAGCTTCTAAGCACCAAGCAATGCTTGCAAATCCTAACTAGTAGAGAGCTAAAAACTATTCACACTTAAATAATTACCATTTGATTCAATCACATAATTAAAGTTTCCTCCTAGATGATTACAAAATCTCATGCATAAAATTATTTCCAACATTTACAAATTAAATGCAACATGCACCAGCAATCCACCAATACTTTCGATACAAACAAGACACCAAAACTCAAATCGAGTTCAGAGCTTTCAAATAGAGATCATAAATTAAACTTCAACAACTACTCGTGAAGCAAAAGTTCATCCCTCCAATTTTCACCAAAAACACAAATTTAAACAACAATTGCATTTAGCACAAAATTATATTGGACACAGAAGAAGAAGTGCTTCAATTCCCAAAGCCTGAAGAAATCAGAAACAAAACTCACCTGGGTACTCGATATTCAGAAGGGGAAACAGCAGAAGACTTTTCAGCCCCCTCAAATGTGCTGGCACAAAATACCCTTTTGGAAATTCCCTCCGACGAACAAAACCCAGATCGGAAAATGCCTATAGAAGGCTGCATCTTCACCCTTAGGCTAGGAACCGAAGGAGTATAGAACAACCCAGATGCATTGGCCATTACAAAATCACAAAAACAAAGTCTCACAAGAAAATAGAGCCTCAGAGAGATAGAAAGTGAGGATCTTTATTCTTTAGCTTAGATATTGAATTGTAAGAATGTAACAACAAAAATATCTGAAGCCCATGAGAGAAAAAAAAGATCAAAAGAGGCACGGTTTACAAGGCCCTTTAATGGAAGATCTTCGGAAACTCCGAAACGAAGACAGGAATGGGCGATTGAGACTAAACCCAGTTGAGGAAACTCCAATGCTTCCCCAAATCTCAAATCTCTCTCTCTCAATCCCCACCTTTTACAAGAATTGATTTTGCATAGACAGGTCAGGGGGGAACCAGTCATGCAAGGCTTCCCCTTTTACAAGAATTGATTTTTAATAAAAAATAAAAATAAAATTTTGGGTATATTTTGTTTTTTGTTTCGATACAAATCCAAGTGGGAACTGTCGAGTTTTGACAACTAACCAAAAAGGGGCAGCATTTATACAATAGGTGTTCTATATTGTTAGTTATATGGCCTAATTTTACAAGTGACGCCGCTTTTAGCCGCATAGCTAAAACCTCCTTCTCTTCGTACAGGTCTCTCCGAAGTCCTAACTCTACTCTTTAATCACACCCCCAAGAAGAGAAAAAAAATCTACACACATCTAACAATATAAAATTATAGGTGAAAATGCTTATTTTCATTTACTTAACCTAGTATTTTAGGTTTTTATTAATTTTTTTGTCACTAAATGTTCAGATATTACTGGTTATTAGTACTTCAGCTCAATATTACCTCTTAATTTTTGGACATTTTTATGTACAAGTGCCAGTAAACAGTAAGATGGAGAGTTTGAGACGAAAAAAATAAATAAATAAATAAAGTGCCATTCTAAAGTAATGAAAGAGGATATTTGTGCCGATTAGCTAAAATTATATTAGTTTTGTAGAGATAATAAATTAATTAAGGGGAACGTTTACTTTTGGGTTGAGAAATAGGAAGGAAAAAATGGGAGTCAATTTTATTATTATTATTAAAAAAGAATTGAAATATTTTATATGAATTTTACTTTAAAAAATAAAATTAAGATTGAGGAATGAGAATGAGTGTTAATTTTATCTCCTTTTCAATTGAATTTAAGAAACTAAGTTGTAGTATAAAGTTAATAAAGAGCCATTGCAAATAACTTTTAGAATTCTAACAATTAGAAATATAATAAATTGATATCTTTTATATTTTTACTAAATCAAAGAATAAGAAGAAAAAAATTCTAGTGGTTGTGAAAAATACATTTTTTTTTTTGTGACAAGTGAAAAATACATCTATGACTATAACATTTGAAAAAATATATATAATAAAAATATGCTTATGTAATTAATATTTTAAACATATAAATAAAATAATTAAAAATTTTCTTGTAGAAATTTAAACTAATTAGATATTATTTAAAAATTCATATATTTTTGCGGGGAAATCCTTGAATTAAAGTATGAGAAAAATATTATCAGAAATTATGCACAATTACAAAGAGGGATAATTACATTTTAGTACCCTCTAGTTTGACGAAGTTTCAAAAACTACCTCGAGTTTTGAAAAATATCAAAATAGGGCCTCTTGTTTACATAAATAACGTTTTAGTACCCTGGACTCACATCTTTTTCAGAAAATACCGAAACTACCCTTGCCTTTTAAATTCTTTCTTTTTCTTTTATTCTTTTTTTTT
>WUAT03259091.1:0-11132 GCA_010015005.3 Ulmus americana | reverse complement strand
ATTGTAATGGTAATAATAATAATATTTATGGTAATAGTAATTGTTAATGTGTTTTCCTGCTCGGCCCAGAAAGTGCCTCCAAGATGGGCGGCGAACGCGGCAGAGTCCTGCAAAAGAGAAAACAGGTGAATGGTCGGAGGCTATCCCTCTGATAGCCCTCGGATGCCTAAGTTAGTACTTGGGATTGAATGTTTGTAAATCTCTCTAAGTGAATAGAAAAAAACATACCTTTGTGAATGAAAGGCTAGGTATTTATAGTGGTTGGAAGGATTGGAATAGTCAATGGGCATTAAATGCGTTTTAATGCTGACCTGCTTTTGGGAAGGCCTTGACGAATGTCCTAGGAAGGTCAACGCATAAATGAAATGCGATGACTAATTAAATGAGAAAATAAAGGGTGCAAAGCTGGCATGATAAATTCCTTTAACTTTCCTTAAAATGTGCTCGGTGCATTTAAGGAAAGGTTTAACCATATTTAATTTCAATCAATGTGGGAAAGAGCAAGGAAATCATGCTCTAGGTGGTAATTTCCTTGATCGTAGGGCACCTTTAATGGAAGAGCTTGTTTCTGAGAAAGAGGCGCGTTTGTGGGAGAGAAATAGCCAAGCTTGGCTATTTTGCAAGACTTCCGCTCACTTATGGCTAAGTAAGATTTGCTCGGTACCATTGGGTGGATCTTGCTCGGCACCAGGCTCATGCTCTGTGGCATAGGAAAAAAAATCTGAACATTTTCCCCCAAGTGCCAAGTTGATTTTTCAGTTTGGGACTTTTCAAAAAGGGAAAAACCGAGCTTATATAAGGCTAGTCATAGTTTAAGATCCACCTCAGTACTAAGCAAAACTTGGGCATATTCTTGAACTCGGGCAAAAATCGTGGTGACATATAGGTGTGCTCATTACATTTTAGACTCATGGCAGGTGATCGTTGGTTCTGCACATGATGGGATCACACTTTTAATGCATGCGAATCAAGGACGGCTGTGCAGGTTTCCATAGTGGGCTTTTGAGGTCATCATCATTAGGGCATCACAACCGTCATACGCAAAAGGAAAATGTTCTCACAGGTAATCATCACTTTTCAGAGCTCTCTGTATACTGGGAAGAGGAATAGATGTGATCGACATGATTTGGACGACTCGGAATGCAAGCAATGACTAGTGCATTCTTGGCCATGCGATGGACATGATTTGGACCGTCCAGATTGAGTTTTGAGCTTATAAAGCCCCGTTTTGAAGGCATTTCCACACTTTTGCAATTCCATTTCATCTTCCACCTTCTTTGACTTCCTTTGAGAACAATTCACCACCATTTGCAGCAATCTTCTTCGATTCCACAGCTTTTTAGGTAATCTTTCAACCTTTCTTCTCCATTTTTGTCATTCTACTTGAATCATGTCTTCTGTTGAGGATAGTCAAAATCACTCCACCTACGATTATACCAACGGTTCCTCAAATTTGTCTGAATCTTTTGCTAAGCATTTTGGTGGCATTTTTGAACTTGTTTCTAGGTTAAGCAAGCGAGCATATGCTCTTGAACATGATTCTTTTGACATAGCTGGCATTAGGACTAACATAGAGGAAGTAGAAAGTGTTAGAATCGTAGAAGAAAGAGAGAGAGAGAGAGAGAGAGAGAGAGAGAGAGAGAGAGAGAGAAAGAGAAAGAGTATAGGTGATTGTTGAGGAAGGTGGTGACGAGCTTGAAGCTCATCGTTAAACTCAGGTCGGTGCAAGCATTTCAACTCAGCCCAAACCCTATAGGATTGACCAGGCCACTATCAATAGGCTTAGTCCCCAAGTGGCCAAGGCTTACGAAGAAACAAGGAAGCAAGAAAAGGAACTTAGGATGGAGGGAAAACTTCCAATGGCTTTCCCTTTGAGGAGAGCTAATCGAATGAGAGACCTCCCATATGCTCAGATTGAGGTAGATGTCTACCGATCAACTGTGAAGGACAAGAAGCTACTCAAGCTAATAGAAACCTTCAAGATCTTAGAGGACATCAAGTTACAGTTGCCCAGTCCTTTTTGTCGTTTGAGCCAAAGGTTGGGTTGCAGTTTGCCTGGATAGCTTTGATGCTAGTCTAAGGCTTCCTTTGTGCGGTTTATACAGGCAGATGTTGAACACCTTGAACATAGCTCCCCTTCAGCTCAATCCTAATGTATATCGCCTACTAATTATGTGGGAAATCCTGAACAACCTGCTTAGGATTGAGGAGTCGACTTTGGCTAAGCTGAAATACCTCTTCCAACTAAAGAGTCATCCCAATGCTTATGGGTCAACGCCAAGCTACGGCTTCTTTTATTTGGTTGTTCGGAAAAGGCCTCAATTGATTACCGCATTTCCCACTTCCAATAAATCTTGGAAAAATCATTTGTTTTGGGTTAGTGGTAATTGGGGAGCACTACCTGGGGCGACAATATGGCCGAATAAGATCATATCGGCTTCTTTTCAAGGGGAAGCTTCGTGGACCTGATAGGAGCTCGGCTATAGGTTGATTCTAAACTCCAAAAAGCAACTCTTGTCTAGCAGTTCAATGACCCTAAGCTGAATACAAGTTCGCCTAGTAGGTAGCCAATTTAAGAAGAGTGCATTTACTAACCAAAACCACCAAGGAGTGGCAACCCTTTCATAAGGTAAGACCCATAGTGTATTAGTTTAGTGACTTGTATGGTGAATACAAGTTCATCTATTAGGTAGCCCATTTAAAAATGTTGCATTTACCAAGTAGGACCACTAAGGAGCAACGACCCTTGTATAACGGCTTGGCAACCCGTAAGCTGAATACGAGTTCACCTAGTTGGTGACCCATTTAAAAATGGTGCTCTTACCGATGACTTGCCCAATAAGTCCAAAAAATGGACATTTATTGAGCAGGACCATAGAAGAATAGCATCCCTAAGAAATGCCAAACTTTGAATATAAAAGACAAATATGTTCTCAAAAAAGGAGTTATTTTATTAATAAATTTGTTCATTCATTAACTCTTCTAAGGTGCTTGGCATTCCATGGATTGTTTATATGTCTACCATCTAAAGTTTCTAGCTCATAAACTCTAGGCTTTAACATTCCTCAAACTATGTAAGGTCCTTCCTAGTTTGGACCGAGCACTTATGCGTCGGGCTCCTTTGTGTTTAGGAAAAGGCATTGAAGGACTAAGTCTCCTTTGACAAAATAGCATTTCTTTACATTGCTATTCTAGTATCGAGCAGATGTCTGTTGCAGTGTGCCTGGTTGGACTTGGGTGCGGTTTCATTTTTTTTCAATGAGATTAATTTCAAGAGCAAGTAGCTCATCATTTGAGGCTTTGTCAAATTTTTCTATTCGAAAAGTAGGAATGGTTAGCTTGACTGGGACTAGAGCATCTACTCCATAGCAAAGTGAAAAAGGTTTTTCTCTAGTAATCGTACTAAAGCTTGTTCAGTATGACCAGAGTACAAGTGGCAGCTCGTCTGCCCAGCTTCCTTTGAACTTGGTCAATTTCTTCTTGAGAGTTTGCTTGATTGTCTTGTTGATCGTCTTGACTTGGTCATTGCTCTAAGGATGAGCGAGAATCGAGAAGGACTTCAAGATACCAAAATTATTGCAAAAGTCCTTGAACTTGGCACTGTCAAATTGTGTCCCATGATCGGAAACAATATTATTTGAGATCCCAAACTAGAAGATAATGTTTTTCCAAACAAAGTCAATGACTTTTTGCTCGGTGATTTTGGCCAATGACTCGGCCTCTACCCAGTTGGTGTAATAATTGATTGCTACCACTGCATACTTTACTTGGCCTTAGGCCTTTGCGAGATTATTGATCAAATCAATACCCCACTTGGTGAAGGGCCATGGACTTGTTTTGAAAGTGAGCTACTCAAATGGCATTCTAGGGCACAGGGCGAAATGTTGGCACTTATCACAAGATCTAGCAAAGTCTGCTGAGTCTTGTTGGATTGTTGGCCAATAGTATTGGCCACGTGCATAATTTTATGGGCTAGTGCTCGGCCTCTAGAATGGTTTTCGCACACTCCTTCATATACCTTGGTTAAGACTTGCTTGGCTTCTTCTTCTCGGAGGCATCTCAAGATTGGTGTACTGATTCCACGCTTGTACAAAGTATTGTTTTTGAAAAGGTATATCGCTACTTGAAGGCATAGGCTTCTTGCTTGATCATGATCATCAGGAAGGATGTCGTCATGAAGATATGAGATAAAAGGATCCATCCATGAGGGTGTTGCAACTACTTGGTCCACTAGCTCAGTCTTTTTTATGCTTGAAGTTTCCATAACTTCAACGGGCACCATCTTCAGAAGATTATGTTCGAGGCTAGTTGCTAATCGTACTAAGACATATGCGTTGGAATTTTTCGACCTGGGAACTTGTGTGATAATTGCAGTGTCAAACTGTCCTAAAAACTCTCAAACTCTCTCAAGATAAGCTGCATCGTTTCTCCCTTTGCTTAGTATTCAAAGTTGATCTAATTGACGATCAACTGGGAATCGCTAAAGATCAGTAAATGCAAAGCATAAACTTATTTCACCAGGCGAAGGACAGTGAGAAGCACTTCGTACTTCACTTGATTATTGGTAACTTTGAAATGAAAGTGAAGGGTACAACTCATCTTGACACCTTCAAGGCTGATCAGAATTACTCTTGCTCTAAAGCTAGATTCTATCGATGATCCATCAACGAACAATGTCCACTACATAGCTAGTGTCGGTGATGGTCTATTTCTTGGTGCTAACTCTTTTGGTCTGTAGGTAAACTCAGCAATAAAATCTATGAGTTCCTTGTCCTTTAATCACTATCCTTGGCTTGATCTGGATATCAAATTCCCCCAACTCAATTGCCCACTTTGCTAGTCGGCCTGAAGTTTCTTGCTTCTGAAGAACCTGTTTCAGTGCGAACTTTTTTGGTACAATAATTGTATGTGCTTGGAAATAAGGTTACGATTTCTGAGCAGCTACTATCAAGGCCAGAGTTAGCTTATCCATCTCTAGGTAGTGTGTTTTAGCATCAAGTAGTAGATGAGCTATTGTGTCCCTTTTTCTTCACGTTACAAGGCTGAGTTGACTGCTCCCTTTGAAACTGCTAGGTATAGGATTAGAAATTCTCCTTCTCGGGGCTTTGATAACAATGGTGGTTGTCCAAGATACTCTTTTAGCTCTATGAAAGATTGGTCGCATTTGGCTGATCATGAAAAATCTTTACCCTTTCTGAGGGCTGACATTTGTCTGTGGCATGATAAATGAATCTATTCAGTGGAGCCACGCGGCCAGTCAAGCTCTATATCTCCTTGATTTTTTGTTGGGCTTCCATGTCGAGGTTGGCTTGAATCTTAGTAGGGTTTGCTTCAATTCCTTAGTGGTTGACCATAAAGCAGAGATATTTTCCTGAGCATATTCCAAATGCTCACTTGGCTGGGTTCAGCTTCTTCTTTTACTTTCAAAGAATGCCAAAGGTCTCCCTAAGGTTCTCGATGCACTACTCGGCTTTAAGGCTCTTTACCAACATGTCATCAACATACACCTCCATGGTGCGACCAATATGTTCTATAAAAAATTTGTTCACAAGCCTTTGGTAAGTTGCACTTACAATATTTAAACCAAAAGGCTTAACGTTATAGCAAAATAAACCTTGGTCAGTGAAAAAGGAAGTATGTTCCTAATAAGGCTCATGCATTTTGATCTGGCTGTAGCTAGAATAAGCATACATGAAGCTTAGAAGCTCATGCCCAACAGTTGCATCTACTAACTAGTTGATCTAGGGAAGCAGAACCCTTGGTCAGTGATAAAGGAAGTATGTTCCTGATCGGGCTCATGCATTTTGATCTGGTTGTAGCTAGAATAAGCATCCATGAAGCTTAGAAGCTCATGCCCAACAGTTACGTCTACCAGCTGGTTAATCCTGGGAAGTGGAAAGTTATCCTTTGGGTAGGCCCTATTCAGGTCGATTAGGTCGATGCAAACTCTCCAGCTGACATTCGTTTTCTTGACCAAGACTACATTGGTTGTCCACTATGGGTATTGAGATTCTCTGATGAAGCTGGCCTTGAGGAGCTTGTCTACCTCAACATTGATGACCATGTAGCGCTCAACATTAAATACATGGCGCTTCTATTTGGCAATTTAAATTTTGGATCTATATTGAGGCCGTGGATGATTATGCTTGGATATATTCTTGGAATCTCCATGTGCAAGCATGTGAACACATCCCTATACTCGAGCAGAAACTAGATCAAGCTACCCCGTTAACACCGAGCCAATCTTGGATGTCTTGCTTGGCATTTCCTCAAAAAGTAGTACTTCGACCAGATCCTCGCCTGTCTCTCAGTGTTGTCTTTCATTGGGCTCTCTAGAGTCCAACTCATTGAACTTCCTTACTTATGCAAGATTTACACAATGTGGTCCTACCATAACATATGAGATTGTAAGTTTAGCAGTGATTTCCTGCTCAACCTCACTACATTGGCCTACGATTATCATCTGAACTCGCTTGGCTATTGTGTGCTCAGGAGAAAGTGTTGTTGTGTAATCGTATATAAATGGTGGGACTCATGTTGTTGCCTTTTCGAAATTACAATGCCAGCTACAATAGGAAACTTGACCAGGAGATGGGAAGTAGAAGAAACAGCTCGAATGACATTGAGAGTTGGTCGGCATATGATCACATTGTAAACTAAAGGGCAATTGACCACGAGAAACTTTACGAACAAGACGTGTTGACAAGGGGAGTCTCCAAGTTTGACGGGTACGTCGAGCTCACCTTCAATATGGATGCTTTCCCCTGAAAAGTCATACAATAACATGCATACTATGGTAAATGTGTGACTGACCAGGTTCATTCAACCAAGAGTTGAAGAGAAAAGTACATCTACTGAGCTCCCATTGTCGATTACTATCATATGCACCTTCTAACCAACAATCTTGAGAATTATCACAACTACATCCTTGTGGGGATGGATAAGGCCCCGAGCTTAGTATTCAGTGAAGGTGATAGGCTCCTCAGATAATCAAAGGAGCTTGGCTCGATGTTCATGACATTAACCTAATGCGGAGTAGTGGCTTGCCAAGTATAACTATTATGTGCTTTGTTAGTGTCTCCTATCTACACTAAAGATCGTCCTAACTTTAAACTCTTGTTCTTGCACTACTCAATCTTGATAAACTGGAGCTTGATGTTGGGGTTGATTCTATTGAGTATTTTGACCGCGCTCGAGTTCCCCAAGCTATTAGCATCGGATGCGTTGCTCTATATCATCCTCCAAGGCTCGGCAATTGTTTGTATCATGAAACTTTTCATGGTGATAATTACAATACTTGGACGTGTCCCTTTTGTTTGGTGGGCCTTTGATCTTCAGCGAGGCAGTCATAATGCCTATTGGCTCAACTTGCATCAGTATGTTAGATAAAGATTGATTTAAAGGGGTAAAGCTTTGATACCTCGACACATATTCCTGGTTGTCATATTGCTTAGGCTTCTTCCCATTGTGCTTAGACAAATCAGAACTCTGGGCATCAGGTTTCCTTTTTGGTACTCCCTTTAGAACTTCCTTGTCAATCTACTTGATCTTCAGATTGGCCACTTGCTCGGCATCTATGTGCTGACGGATCTCTTCGATCAAGGCTGAGTATGACTTAGGCTTGGCTACCGATATAAGGTACTTCATGGTTGGGTTGCTTAGTCCAGTGAGAAATGCTCCTCGGGCTGTGGCATTTGATCAATCCTCGACCATCATCTCTTCCTTCAAAAAGTGCACAAGATAGGCCTCGGTGCTTTCATTTTCCCTTTGGCAGATGGTGCTAAGATGGTGAGCGAGTTTCTTGTGCACCTTATGTACCGAGAACTGGGAAAGGAATGCTCTTGCTAGGTCTTTAAAGGTAGAAATAGTTTCGAAATGCAGAGTCTGGTACCATTGCCGTGAAATGCTAGTAAGAGTGAGATAGAAGGCTCAGCATTTAGTTGCATCAAAATGCCCATGCAACTCCATGAGGCTCTGGTAGGTCTCCAAATGCTCTACCGGATCAGAAGTTCCTTTGTAAGACTTCATGTCAGGAAAGCAAAACTTGCTTGGCAATCCAACGGCAAGTAGTTCATGAGAGAAAGGTTGATTGATTTTAGTCTGTTCGGCATACTGAACCTGGTTTCCTTGCTTAAGCTCATCAATATGATCTTGTAGTGCTTTCCCCATCATATCGTTCGCATACATAGCTTGACTAGCATTTTTTCTGTTCTGGTTAATTACTCTACCTAGATCCGCCTGCCGACTGTTAGTTCGGTGGGAAGCTTGAATTCCCTCTGCTACCATTCTTGGATGAGTCTAATTAGTGGATTGATCCTCTCAATTGTTGACTTGTGATCTACGATTAACTACCCCCCAGGCCTTCGGAACGTGCTAGACTAACCTTGAGACGGTTCTAGCTTTTGAGACGCATTGACGCATTCTTGGTTATTATTATGCTTAGGGTTTTCTTGATCTTGGATTGGCGGCCAATCACAATGAGGATTTCATTGACCGACTTGTAGTTGATCAAACCACTTGTGCATCTGAGAAAGGGTGGCAGTGAGTTGTTGTAATTGTGCCTCTAGATTGTTCCTGGGATAGGGAGGTCGGCCTTAGTGTCTTTATTGAGGCAGTACTGTGGTGTTAGAATCCACCTATGGGTCATGATTCTAGTGGTCTACATTTCTGCTATCCATTGGATGGTGGTGATTGGAAAACCAAACAAGATTTGGTCGATGTAGTCTTAATAGAGAAGAGCAATACGTGTTTTCAACACAAGGCTCTTTTTCTAGCACCAAAATGTTGATGTGTTTTTCTGCTCAGCCTAAATAGTGCCTCTGAGGTGGGTGGCAAACACGGCGGAGTCCTGCAAAAGAGAAATAGTAAGCAGTCAAAGGCTATCCCTTTGATAACCCTCTAATGCCTAAATCAGTTCTTGAGATCAAATGTTTGTAAATCTCTCTGATTGAGTAGAAAACAACATACATTTGTGAATGAAAGGCTAGGTATTTATAGTGGTTGGAGGGATTAGAATAGTCAAGGGCATTAAATGTGCTTTAATGATGACCTGCCTCCAAGAAGGCCTTGAAGAAGGTCCTGGGAAGGTCAACGCATGAATGAAATTCTATGACTAATTGAATGAGAAAATCAAGGGTGCAAAATTGGCATGATAAATGCCTTTAACTCTCATTAAAATTTGTTTAGTGCATTTAAGGAGAGGTTTGACCGTATTTAATCAAAACCAATGCAGCAAAGAGCAAGGAAATCACAAGTTGGGCAGTAATTTCCTTGATTGGAGGGTGCCTTTAATGGAAAAGCTTGTTTCCGAGAAAGAGGTGTGTTTGTGGGAGAGAAATAGCCAATCTTGGCTACTTATCAAGATTTCTGGTGAATTATGCCTAAGTAAGATATGCTCAGTACCATTAGGTGGATTTTTGCTTGGCACCAAGCTCATGCATGGTGGCATAGAAAAACCCCCTTAACAGCTATAAAATTGAATTCCAGAGTCATAAACCTGAGGTATTACTCCTCCTTTGTTGCATGTGATTAATTTATACTTTTGAATATTTATTTATCTTTCTTGCTACATCTAAAATATGAAATTTATCCTCTTTCTTGTCTTTGTTAACTCATTTTGACTATCTTAAGAGCTTGGAAATTGAGGAGAAAATTAACAGGATTGCATAGTGTCAGACTGTTAATGGTGTTGTTTCTTCTTTCAACCAATGACAAAACCATCAAATTTTGGAAGGTTGACAATCTTTACTTCATGAAAGATCCCCAAAAAAAAAAAAAAAAAAAAAATCTATTATTTCATTCTTTTTGGTTTTTGGGAATTTTTATGGAACAATATGAGGTTCAAAGGAGAACCCCTACAATTTTTATTTTTCTTATTTAGACTTGTTTCTCAGGTGTTCCAATCTTCCAAGGTTAAACCTACAATGGCAATGAGTCATGTCCATTCGTTTATGAGTGTTGTTATTGATATAGAGGTGATAACCTGCAAGTTATCTACTTGCTGAGAAAACTACGAAATTCCTAGAGTTTACACTGATATTTTCAAGGTGTTGTTCCTTGTTTAAGACTATACATTAGACTTGTACATAAAAATCTTGTTATGGGGGTTGTAAATAATTACTTTTGGGTATTGTAAATTGTTTGGTTTAGTTTTTAGTATAGGATGGCAAAAAAAGATTCTCCTACGTGTATTTGATAGGGAGAAGACACGTGGCACACAAAGGGGTAGGGTTTCATACTTAGAAGGAAAGAAAGGAGCTTTGACTATAGAAGGAAGCGGGGCCAGCCAGGTTGATATCAATAGGCCTAGCCTCGAAGGGTTCCTGTCACGAGCCTTCTCGGCAAAAGCTTTCTTGTTAATAAGCTTTTTTTCAAGAGGGTTCACATAAGGAGATTCTTTGTCAAGAGCATCCCCAGGGCAAGACGAGTTAAATAAGAGGTTATTATTTTCTATAAATAGGGGATGTAGAGTTATTTTTTGATTGATACTTAGTCTTGGCAAGATTTAGAGCTTTTCACTTTAGATTCTCTTTAGAATTTCTATCTCGAGAAATCACTCCCTCTCTTTTGTCAATTTTGTGAGAATTTAGAGTGGAATTTTTATAGATTCTTCTGAGAAGTTTTGTAATCAATAGATCAAGAAGTTTGAATAGAAGAGTTTCATATTTGTGCCCTATTTGGTCCAAACATTTTTCCCGTCTGTAGGAATCCTGATCAAAATGCCTAATTTTGAGCTAAAATCTGATTCAGAGAAGGGATAAAATACTCACCGAAACATGAAGGGATATATTTTCATACTCGACTTTGTTCAAAGATTTCAGGTAATTTTCTTGAAAATTCTTCTTACTCAATTCCTTGATTGATTATTCATAATTTTTAATTGCTCTAGAGAACGATGCCATCAAAACAAAAAAGATCAAGGATATCAAATAGGCTAACTATTCTAGTAGAAATCGAAATGATTCAGATCAGTGTCAGTGAAGAACAAAGAGTAGAGAAACTGTTGATTTGTAATTTCTTCACCTATTTGTTTTGATGATTTCTACAATTGATTATAAAATATTGTACATTTTTACTCTATGTGAAAATTACTATTACGGTTTCAAAAGTTACTATTTACGGTTTTACCTTTG
>WUAT03258980.1:0-11132 GCA_010015005.3 Ulmus americana | reverse complement strand
AGAACCCGGGTCGCCACAAATACATATTATGAACTTATGGAAAACAGTTACGTGAAGATACATTCTTCAAATCTATCTTGAAATCCATGATTGGGCCCCGTCTATGTACATATCCGTTTAATGATCACAGAGAAAATTGGGTTTTGCCCTTAATCTTTCTCTGAGACCATAACAATGCAACCTCGCTATAAATAAAAAGAGGCCGGATATGACACTTTAGTAAAAACATTCTTTTCAATAAACAGTCAAACTTTTCATATCAGCGAACAGTCAAACATTTGTTTTCAATGAACAGTCAGTCATTCATCAATCATCTTACAGTCAAACCGTCACTTTCAAATTTGTAAGCAATCTATCATCAATCAATTCTACAGACAAACATTCTCTTTTTAGTCCACAGTCCAACAACAACCTCAAATTTTAGTCAAACATCCTTAAGTAATTTACAGTCAAACAGTGTCATATCTATCCACAATCAACCCATTTCATTTCAGTTCGCAGTAAAATAATTTCTTTTCAAATAACAATCAAACATTATTCCTATCACACAGTGTTCATGTTGTAAATAGAGTTGTACTTATCTATTTGATGTGCCTCCTAATCCAAAATCAACTTTCTTACAAAACGGGATCTATTTCCTGGCATCAACCCCTTAGCATTGCGGGTTTTCAAAGGGTTTTTGCTGGTGATCCTGTCGTTAGAGTATATCTTTTTGAGAATTATACGGTGTCAAACGTAAATCTAATCCCGTCATTTTCCCCCTTTTCATTGTCTATTTGAGACTTAGATCACCATTTTACAGGCTCCTTTCTCAAATTCTCGCGTTCTCAAACTAGGGGTTCAAACATTCTAGTCCAATTTTTAAATCCAATGGTCGAAGTCTTTAATTATCGACTTCGAGATTTTAAAATTAAATCTTTAAGATTTTACAATTCAAACCTTATTTAATTGACCAAGGTTTAACCAATTAAATTTCAAATTAATAAACCTCCTCATTATCTGATTATAATTATTAAATTAATTGCATTTAATTTAATAATTATATCACTTTAATTTAAGTTTAATTAATCAAATTTTTGCTCTTAATTAGTTGCATTTAATTTTGCAACTAATCACCCTTAAATTAACTAATTATTTTCTAACTTAATTATCACATAATTAAGTGATAATTAACTAATCATTTTCTTATTAAGAAATTTATTTACTCAAAACAAATTTCTCATTCAATTCATCATCTACTACTATTTTAGCAAATAATTCATTTTGCTAATTTTAGTTTTACTTTCTATTATTTATAATACCCATTGCTTATAAAAACAATTTCTATTCTTATTCCACTTCTACAAATAGGCTTATCCATTACCCTTTCTTATTACAAAAGAAAAGCCCAGCCCATTTCATCAATTTATCCCTTTTTCCCATTTTATTTAATTTCCTATATTATTATTATTATTTCATTTCTAAATAACCTTTCAGCATAATGTATTACACCCATTATTTATATTCTTCTCTTTTTATTATTTTTTTTCTCTAACTTCAGCACATTGTTTTAAACAATTAAATAATTTTTCATTTTTTTTAAGTGTGTATATATATATATTGCATTGGAGATGATCGTATGGTCATCTCCCTCGTTCCTCACTCGCATGCACGGCGACGCAGCAACCACAATCACCGGCTACCCGCCACACCGCCTCACTACTCGGACCACCCCTCTGCGGCCGCCTACCTCTTCCCGGCTACCATATCCACTATTCACGGGTGAGGAAACCAAGCCTCACGGTTTGGTTTTCCGACGGTGCAGTGGTAGCCTAACCACCTCCAGCCACCTCGTCGACTTCTGAGACCATCGTTGGCCTCGGCTCTCCGTTCCAGTCACGATGGTATATACCTCTATCGATGGGTATACCCGGAACCGAAAACACCATTTACATGCCAATTTCTCTCTCTAAACTCTCTCTAACTTCTATCTCCATTCCAATCTCTATCTCTCTAACTATACTATCTTAAACAGTAAAGGAAGGTGGGGAATTGATCGAACTCACCAAGTTGAGCAAGTTGCCTTGCCTTTTTCTCCTCTTGCCGCCGCTGCAAGGCCAGTTCCGCCAAGCCGAACCACCCCCCTCTTGCTCCTCTCTCTATTTCCTACCTTTTCCTCATCTCTTGAATCTTCCCAATTACATCACCAAGTTTCGTTTTAAAACCTATAAAACAGTAGAACTGACTTACAATACGATTCATATATCATTGCCTCTGTTTTTCTATTTAAACTATATGTGTGTATATAAATACATAACACAACACAATTTTTTTTTTCACCTAATGAGGGCTGAGAGCCTCATTCATTTTTTTACAAAAACATTAGGCTAAGGCCCATATAATATTTCCTTCCTTACATTTTATTTACAAATAATAATAATAATGATACTAATAATAACCAAAATTCTATTTTTCACAATTTTTATTTGAAAATTTATTAATAACAACTACATTTTATGTAAGTGGAAAATTCCATAAATACGTAAATTTTGACTTCGACAATAATATTATTATTACCAAAAGAATATCTAATAATAATAATTAACTTTTGAAATTTTGATAATTAATATTAATTTATGACTTTATGCACTTTAGATTTTACATATAATTTTCCAATATTACTGCCAATTATTTCGTTGATTAATGGCAAAAAAACATGACTTAAAGTTCTAATTTTTCTCGAGGTATCACAGTAGCAGGTTCAGTAAGTTGTGACAATATCTCATTGTCAGTTAGATATAACTTGAAGTTTTCATCCAAGTACCTCCCACCCCGATCTGATCGAAGTGCCTTGATAAGCTAATCTAACTATTTTTCCGTCTCAGCCCGAAACTCTCTGAACTTCTTGAAAGTTGTAGACTTACAATGCATTAAATATGCATATCCATATCTAAGGTGATCATCAAGAAAAGTGACGAAATACTCATAACCTCCTGATGCCTATACATTAAACTGATCTCAAACATCCGAGTGTTCTAGCTCAAGTAGATCATTGGCCTGGTGCCTTTTCTAAGGAAATGATGTTTTGGTCATTTTACCCTGCAAACAAGATTCGCAGGTAGGCAAAGAAGTGACCTTTAACTCTTTTAAAAGTCCATCATTTACTAACATTTCAATTCTAGTTTAGTTAATATGACCCAACTTTAAATGTGATAGATAAGTTTCTTTTATATCTAACTTAACTCTTTTAGTAATAGGCTCATCATTTATTAATTCGGTATTTAGTAGTTAATTTAAGTTGGGAGTAATTTTATAACGATTGCATTCCTTTGTACATGAACAAATAATTATTTTTCTAAAATGAAACTCTTTCATTAAAAAATAATTTTGTTCAATCAAAACTAAAATCGAAACCATATTTATGTTCATCTCTGGTACTTAATAACAATCTTTCAATAAAATAAATCTATTCCAAGAAAGATTTTTGGATAGTTCCCACTTCTAATGCCAAAACCCTTTTTCTAGTGGTCATTTTCAGCATGAACTCTCCATCGTGCATTTTCCTTTGAAGCTGAAATCCCTTCAATTGATCTAGTGGAAACACTTTCCACTTTATAAAGATTTCTTCTCCATTTTGGCTGCCTTTTTCATGGCTTTGTAACTAGCTTTCCTTTTGTCACTATTCTTCTTCTAATCCTTAGAGATAGAACTAGCAACAACCATGTTAGCCTCTCCAAACTTAGACTTATTCTTTCCCTCATAAGTTTTGAATTCAGTTATGATGCTAGTTAGGCTCATGCTCATCTTTCATACGGCTATTCATAATAGCTTTAACGACATTAAATTGAGTATGATTAGATGTCTCCTAAAACATGGATTGAAGCGATGCGATGATATCTGTAGTGGTTCGCATCCCTTGATGTTGTTGTTGCAACACGTTGGACAATGAGGCTAACATATAGCAACGAGCAATATCATCTGTTGCAATTCACTTCTCATAAGCATCCTTTGTAGCGTTCACAGCTTTAGCCGCAGGCTCAGGCAAGCAAGCCTTAAGAAGCACAAACTTATACTTCTTAGAATTGAGCACTAAATTTACGTTGTGCTTCTAATCGGTGAATTTTCTATCGATCAATTTATTTTGGCTCGTTATGATTGATAGCGGATTGAAAGACTTTTTTCTTGAAATTAAAATTCGCAATTTATGTTAATTTGGCATCTATCATAACTATTTAATAAAATGTAAAGTCATCAAATGATACATGAATGTATATATATTTAATACCCTTACTCCGATCAACACAATATGCAGAATTAGTAAACCTCATTTGCGAGAATTTACCTTTTCCGTACCATGCTGGCACCCTCTCAATTGATTTGGTTTTTCCTTAATCTCTCATATTCAACCATAATCAACTATCGTTTCCTTTGGTCCATATTCCCTCGCACGAGCTCCTTTGGAAGATATAATGCAGAGATTGTGTTGAGTGTATAACCGTCATTTCGTGTCTTACTATCAACTTTTTGAATTACCTCACTTTGGCCAGGTGTCAATCAGCAGGTTAAACATAGTAAGAAAACTATCCTTGTTAGGAAAATGACTTTGGTGGTCATAAAATTCCCTTTGGGGATATGTTTTGACTCATGCCTTAATCACTCAACAATAGAAACCATGGGCTTTAGTACCAGCAAAACTGTCTCCTACTCAATATTTTGCACTTTGAGTTTTATTATTTTTCTAGCTCTTTAAACAAAATATGATGCATCAAACATGTGAAGTAGACAACACTCCAAATCCTATAAAACATGTTATCATGTGATAAACAATTAATAAATAATCGATAATAAATTAATTGCAACCGTAATACTATGAGTTCTTTCCTATAGAAAATAAAAGAAAATGATTACAAAATATCTAGATTGAAATATCAATAGATCTTTTTTTTTTTTTTTTTTTTTCATCTTCTCATCTTTGGTTGTCCTTAATATTCTTGGCCCTCACAAACCTTTATGAAATATTCCAAAAATTATCTCATAATTTTAATTTCATAATTACTTAAATCCTTGAATTATATGGGATTCCAAAATTAAAATTAATTTACTGTGTTAAATTTTGAAATTAATCAAAATTTATTTTAAATCACATATTTCATTTAGAAATTTTAAATAGATAACTATTATCTATTATTTAAAATTTATCCCACTTAAATACTCAAATAATTTCAAATAGATAACAATTATCTACTAGCTAAATTATTTATATTTAAATGAGATATGGATAATTTAGAAAAATGTAATATTTCAAAATTAGTATAAGATTTAATTATTAAATATAATTAGATTTTTAAATTATTAAATAATTTAAAAATCCATTATATTTAAATACCTAATCTAAAAATATCTCATATTTTCAGACTATATATATCTTTCATTTTTATGAATTATCCTATTTAAAAAATAAGACGAAATCTAAAAAATAAAAAATTGGGTTGGAAAATAGTGTCAGCGCAGCGGCCCTCATCATGAGTGCTGCGATGCTGATGTTCTTTTCGGATCTGAAGACATGAATGGGCGAGGTTATGTGCACTGCAACGCCAACGCATCTATTGGTGTCCGTATTGCGTGTTCCAAAATCTGCGCTGCAACACCACGCCGATTTTTTTGGTTTTTATGCTTCTTCTGGTACATTTTAGCCCTATCATCAATTACAAAAATTCTCCTACACCAATTAAGGCTTACAAAATTCTAAAATATACATTGAAAGAACCAGTAGGGAAAATACGGTGATGATAGACCACCTCTCTAGCAAATTACATCCCATGTAAACTAATTTATACAACCAAAAATCTATAGAGCTCATAGCCAGCAAAAAATCACCACAATTTATATATTTCCAAAACATTCATCCCATGAACAATAGTATATAAATATCACCAATAAAAGATAACATATTAAATATACATCTCATGCATATAATCCAAAAGATTCTAGAGTGACTCTACCTAAACGACACATAATCATGCATACAAATGATGTGATCTGCCTAATTAGCTAAGTGTAAAATGGCTCTGATTCCAGTTGTTGGGTTGTTAATTAATATTATCGTAAAAACGCAGTAAAATCGAATTTAAATTTTTTAACAACTTACAGGATCATAAAAAACAAGCTAATGAATAAATAATCACCTAATGAGTTTTAGATAATTACCCTTATAGATGCAATAAATCAAAAACTCTCCATCATTCGTTCTTTGACCCACAAACGTCCTCACTATGAGATCCTAGCTCCACAAATTCAATACCACTCGATCTTCTATGTTATTCACCTTCTCCAGGAGCAAAAGATGTGTGGGCACCTTGATCTAAAGTAGAACTCTCAAATGAACTTACATAATCAAAGATTCAATAAATAATATTTAATTAATTAATCTCATTAAATAATCAAAAACTAATTATTAATTTTAATTTGGGCCACGATTAGGGATCAAAACTGTACTCTAAGATTATGTAGATATATTTACAAAAATCTTTAACTAAGATTTGTCTATCGATAAAACTGGTTGCCATGAAATATGATCATCCACTATGATATTCATAATTAAAGACATGTATCAATAGATTCCATTCTACTTCTCTAATTATATCTTTGTCCATCTATTACCATTAATTCTCCAATTGGTGACTTATTTGTGACCTAGTCATAAATGACAATTTATAATAAACTATATCCAATATAGCACAAGCTTGTTTTCTCCCAGGAATCCCAAATTAAATAACATGGGAATATCATTAGTCTTCAATTAACGAAGTTGTGGATTCCATGCATCCAACTTGACGCTCCTACTATCTATAATATTGTATCTCCAAAATACAAAGGTTTTGAGGCTCAATGCATCTCACTCATTGGTAAGTCAAAAGACTCAAATCATGAATATAAGTTAATCAAATGGTCTAGATTAAGAGCCATACATAAACTAGCCATCAAGCGATATAATGTAAAGTTCTTAAGACAGTCAAACGAAACTTCGTTAAAGATCTTATTCTACCATGGTCTTATTCAATATGTGTTAACATACTGATACCACTATCTGTAAGCTCTTTACAGTGATCCAAGATTAGATCACTGTCACTATGAAAATAGTCTGCACCACAATCTTATCAAAATAAAGCGCCCAAACTTTATTTACCAATTGTGAACATATTTTATACTTTGTCTAATTACCGGATCTTTTGTATGTGATCCCCACATACCCAGTAATAGCATTACACAAGTATTGGACCATTATGATACTTTGCCAAATATTGTATTAAAAGAATGTAAAACATGCAATCAAACATATACTTAAATAAATGAGAATTTATTTATTTTATTAAATAATAAATGTCTTTACAAATTAGGATAAAATATTATAGACGGTTGAAAATCTGAAATTGAATTTCTAGTGATGATTAAGCCACCAGCAACCTATTTGACCTAAGAGACAAAGAAATCAGATGTGATAGTAAAGTCATTGACACTGGGGGGTGTCAACCAAAGGAACTCCGACGGTGAAGTTAGCTCACGGAGAGATGGAAGATCCAAGAGGATACACAAAGATTTCAAGAACATCAAGAAGATAAAGAGAGTGTTACCATGATAAGGAGACGATGGGCACGACGGAAGACGATGTAGCTAGGCAACCGAAGTTGGACCCGGCAGCGGCAATCTGGTGAAGGAAGGAGCTTTGTGGTGGGAAGAGCTCTAGAAAGGAGATAGAAAGAATATGGAGTGATCAAGAGATGATAGGATCTGAAGAGGTGAAAAATTATCATCCCCATATGAAGGGGTTCACTTGGGTATTTATAAAGAAGAAGGGATTGTAACTGCTAGTCTCTACACTTATTGCAACATAGTCAGTTACACTCATTAATAAGTTGGGGAGTTATACTCATTGATAGGGCTGATGAGGTCTCTTCAGCTGGTGTAGTGAGGGAGTTACATCCTTAGTCATAATGGAGCATTCTGAGCCATCAAGTGGGCACTTCAATAGTCATAATCGTGGGGGTTACATCCATTGGCTAGTTGATGGCCTAATCCATGGGCTGACCCAATCCGTGGAATGCCTGTGTCGTGGTGCAACTCGACTCGTAGAATAGCCCGGCCTGTGGATAGGTGTGTGTCATAGGATGAGCCCATTCATCGAATGGGCCATCCTGTGGAATGGGTCATCTTAAATGGTGAGCTTGTGAGATGGGCTT
Organism: Ulmus americana; assembly: GCA_010015005.3. Taxonomy (NCBI): domain Eukaryota; kingdom Viridiplantae; phylum Streptophyta; class Magnoliopsida; order Rosales; family Ulmaceae; genus Ulmus; species Ulmus americana. The sequence goes on along the minus strand of WUAT03258980.1, from coordinate 2,916 downwards.
GTAATGGTGCCATGTGGTTGGATCATGGCTTGAGCCAAGTGATCCATGTATTGAGCCAATACTAACCTGAGTCATGGCATAGAGCCGAAAGGACCGTGGTATAGAGATGGAGCTCGTGGGTTGTATTGTAGAGCCCACAATTGTTGGGCTACAACATAGAGCCACCATGAGTGGGTTGTAATGTTGAACCCATGTGGGTGGACCGTTACATTGAACCCGTTGGAAAGATGATGTAGCTTAGGGCCAATTGACCTTTTACTGGGTAAAAAGGTCAATACGGATTTTTTCCATACAAACGTTGCTTCACATAGCACCTATCCGAACACTATCTTCACAGGCTACTACTATATATCTTCATGTTCCTGTGACTGACGTCTTAACTCAGTCCACTACTCAAAATATCGGTGCTTCATCTCAAGCATTTACTCAGGCTCCTTATTCTGCTACACCTTTGGCAACACCATTTTCATCCTAACATAATAAGATAACCATTTAAAATACTTTACTTATGCTTATAACTTTATGTTATATTATTATTTATTTTATTCTTATCAGGTCCATCTCTATCCTTGAAAGTGTGAGGTATCACTTAGGGGAAAGGTATGATCAATGCCGCTAGGACATTTGGTAAGCTAAAGGTGGAGTTTGATCATAATTCTAGGAGAGTTGTTGGGACCAACTGTGCGTTGTTCAACAACGAGTGTGGATACATTCTTCAGGAGCACAGGTCTTTTGTAGACCTTGAGTGGAGGAAAGTTCTGGAAGATGTTAGAGCACCTTTACAGAGTAGTTGACGATATGTTTAATGATTGATTCTTTGTTCGTTCTTTAATTCAAAGTTTTTTATATGAAGTTATTTTGAATTGCAATCATCTTTTGATATCGATTTGGAGGACTCTAAGGTGCATTGCTCCATAGATGTGCAAATGGCAAGAGCATGGTGAAATGTGCATAGTCACTTTCATTATTATTTCAACAATGTTGGAGGCAATGTGGACCCACAGTGTAACAGCTACCCTTCGTAACATGCAAAAATACAAGGACATCTTTAAAAGGGCGATCGTCACTTCATGAACATACTTGAAAAAGCAGAATTTTTTTTTTTTATATAAAACGTTAGTAACTTGTTATCAATTAAAAACTTAGTTCCTTTAATTCTTTTTTTTTTTTAAACATAGTTTATATTTTTCTTTTCTATAAAAAGATTATACTCATTTTAAAACTACCATTTTATGTCCCTTCATAAATTATTATAACATAATGCAAAATACTATATAAAGTATTTACTAGCAAGCCCATCATTGAAGTTAAGGAAAAATTAAGAGGGAAAGAAACAATCTTTTCAATTTTGATTCTTTGCCCTTTTCATCCTCTTTTGTGTTTTTTGGATTGTTTTAATTACTTCTTAGAAGTTAATTTAGCTTCAATTTTGTCTTACATTATGTTGATGATTGCAAATGTTCTTCACAATTATGAATTGAGTAGATTAGATATAATGCTTGGATTTAGGGGTAAATAGAAAGTAAGAAGATGGTGACATGGTGTTCTTTTGGAGGTTGTCCTACTGATAGCGTGATTTGGTTGGTAGGAAACAAATGAGAATCTAGAGGATGCTGGAACAATTGATTCTTACATATGAGAATGTTGTTTGATTCCAAATTGGGGAAGTGTTTGCAAGATACGTCTGATTCCACAAATTGGAACTAGTATTGACAAGTTTTGTTGAAAAAATTTAATGTGTGTGAAGTCAGTTCATACTATTATATTTTTTTTTCTATGTATTGATATTGTATATGTTGTGCAAACTCCTACAAACTCCCATGAAAATAGTCATGTTGAAGGAGAAAAAGAAGATTTGGATAACGAAGATGAGCAGGTATACTTGTGATATGTGTGAAGGGGTTAATTAATAGTTTTTACTGCTTTGTTTAATAATTTATAAAACAGTATAGTTTAAAATTTATGCTATGATGAATTTGATATCACAAGTTTGCACTTTCTGAGTAGTTTTGTTGAAGAATTTCAATGTGTGTGAAATTGGTTCATACTATTATATACATGTTATACAATTTGATATTTTTATTTGACACAGTTTTCTGAACTGTTTGTTGTATCTTTTTTTAATATATAATATATAAAATCTAATGTTGAAGATTATTCACACTATGCCAATGTGTGTTATGAAAGTTTTGATGATCTTGTCATGAGTCTTTCTGTCCTTTTGAAACACTAAAAAAATGATCATTAAATGATTTTACACATAACAATCACAATAGAACAAGTCAAGTAAGTCTAGTTTCTTGTAATAAAACATGATCGTTGTCTAGATTGATCATATTCTATCATTTAGCTATTGATGCACCCTATTTGTTTCTCACTTTGCTTGTTATGCTATTTCAGGTCACATCTATACAGAGAGGATGACATCCTGGGAACTCTTCATGATTGATGTTTTTCATTGTTCTTCCATTGTCATAAAGAATCTTATGGGACCATACAAATGATTGATTTTCAAATGCGAGATTAGATTATTTTTGCGTCGCTGAAACTTGATATTGTCGTATCATTTTAAATTTGTAGTGGCTAAAATACATTTGTGGGGTTTTTTATTCAATAAACAAGTTCGGCAATAGAAGTATAATCTTTGTACTCGGTTACCTTTTTGCATGTTTAATATATTGCATATGAATTATAATTTTAGCAAGAACATTGTTGAAATATGATAATAAAACTGGGAAATATGATGTTCTTGCTGTTTTCTAATTGCATTGTTTGCATGTTGAGATGTTTTGTTGTTGGTGGAATATGATGTCTATCAGATGTGATGATAAATACTACTTTATTTTTTTAGAAATGTGTGTGACATGTGTGAAGCTGGTTCACATCGGTAAATTTTTGATATCCTTGTTGTTTTCT
>WUAT03258869.1:0-11132 GCA_010015005.3 Ulmus americana | reverse complement strand
TAAAATAACATTTCACCATCAATTTCTTCCCAAACTTGAAAAAATCTCAAAAAAGCAAAAATACAACAAAAAATTAAAATAAAACGTACCTTGGTTGTTGGAGGGAAAAACCCACTAAACAAATATTTCAATGTTGATTGGATTACTGAAATTTGGTGGGGGAGAAAAAAATCGCCAGAATGAGAGAAACTTTGAGTGTTTTGGCCGAAATGATGAAACAAATCGCATTTATGGGTATCTATATAGAAGACTTTCCACGAGGGATGTACAGATAAAGTTTAGTACAATGCGCCTTTTTAAAGTTTTCGCGAAGGATGTACATAGAACCCTCGTGAAATCTCTTTTTCACAAGGGTTCTACGTAGACCCCTCGCGAAAAGTCCTGCATTTCCTTTTTATTTTATTTAATTTTAATTGCAAAAAATAGAAATGGAGAGGGTTTTCCATTTCTGCTATCTTATATTGCAAATTTTTTTTTTGTAGTAGTAGTAGTGTTATTTCTCCTTATTAAATTTTATGAATTTAATCATATTATTCTTATTTTCATCATAAAATATTCATTATAATTATATTTTTATATAATAAAAATTTGAATATATATCTTACGATTTACACTATAATTACAATTCATATTTTATAATTTCGATTTAAAATAATTAAATGAATCTTACGTTTTACAATTCATTCCGTTTTACAATAGATATTTTTTTTAAAACGATTTACATTACGTTTTACGAGTTGATAACATTGATCACAACTATATGTCAGTTCTCAATACAACCAAAGCAATAATCTAACCAAAATCAACCTCTAAAATTGTTACTTACCTAAACATTGTAAACAACATATTGGGTTCTTTTCTTTTGTCCAAGCACGTTATCTACGGGCATTATTTAACGAAATACGAAATACTCATTAGTAAAGATAAATATACAAAAAGAAGGCTATATTTAAACTATATATCACGTGAAATACCTACATGTTAATCATATCTACAATGTCCACATTGGGGCTTCTTTTACCCAATGAATCTAACCACCAAAACTCGTCCTTGGTTAGGTAAAAAAATCAACACCTAATGATGCCTATGAAAACAACAAGAATTGTTATTAACTTTAACTATTACAATTATATTATTATTGTGGTATAAAATTAACACACCCGCAATTATAATGGGCCAAGTAAAGTTGATTGGGTTGTCCATTTTTTAGAACATGAGGGATGTATCTAGCTTTCACATCAACATCCTTCTCGGTGTAGGCAAAATTGTGAGGACAAAGGAAGAAGAATATTGGATGCAACTCATCACTTTCTTCCACTATTTTGTATAAGTACCTAAACCTCAACAATAACACATTTAGAAACCCAATTGCAAGTAGTCAATTTATTAGGAAAAAATCGCCACTATAAATTTTAGTACCTTATATACAAGGAGACATAATTGACTGGTATCTCATGTATATGACCAAGTAAGGAAAGACCCAATGGCCTCACCTACGATCTGAAACTTAGGTGTAGCGTGTGGCAATGGGCTCCCTATCAATGAAGACACATGATGTTTCAGAGGCATATTCTTCATTGGGCATCACTTAAACGACACTTGTGCCTCCATATTGTCATTCAGAGGCAACAATATTGGATTTTGTCCCATAAGCCAAGTTACATTTAATCCCCTACCAAAAAAAAAATTTTGTTAGCTTTTATAACACATCAAATTAGGTTGCTCATCAAAATTGTTATGTGTTGAAAGTCAAGTTACTTACCGTATCGATTGCGGCTTGTTGTGGCTGTTTTTGCTCATCTTCATAAGTATCAGGGGGATTGTAGGTCGATCTCTCACTGCCAAAGGCACCTTTAGGGCTCCAGAAAGGTGGTTGTTGCTGGCCCATCCAACGTGGTGGTTGTGGGAACCCACTTGTAGCCATTTGCAATTCAAACCAAACCATATTTTTACTTAAATTTAGCAACTCCTCATGTTGCTTATGGTATTGCTCTTTGAATTAATCGAACTTCCCTCAAGGAATAGTGTGGCACGTGCGAGGCTCATCACACATTGTCTGCCATTTGGATGCCCATCCCCAACCCTAATACGTCGAGGGTGTTCATTTGTCCCCAGAGCCAATGTTAAGATATCATGATGGCCACTAGGGTGAATTTCCCCTTGGGTTGCTTTTTGAGTAAGCTCGGCCTACAATACATATAAAAAAAATTGCTAAACATAATCAATTGAATGATATATTCATTTTTAATTAAATTATACTTACAATTTCTCGAACACTTTTTTAGCTACCTCATACTTGGATTTATCCTTTATGTCTAAACAAGCTTCTTGCCATAAGTCAGCTCTTGGGATCGGCTCTATAGATTCATTTTGTTTTGTTGTTCAAAAGTAAACAATATAAGTAAATAATTTTAACATGATATATGAAGTATACAATACGTTATAATATTGAAGGTGAATAATACTTACCTACTTATAGCCCAAAGAACCGCAACAACGGGAGTAGATACACTACAAGAAATTCGTAAACATACAATGCTTGCAATTTTCAAAAAACGTGTTTTTCCCGAAAGTGTTGTTACTATATTTTGATACAACGCTCATGTACCTTGGACCCTTTTGAATTCACTGTTCATCATAGTAAACCACAACGCCTTTTGACAAACATTTTCTATTGTAATTTCAAACCGCGCCTTTTAAAGCGTTGTAGTTAATTAAAACAATTTCAATTTTTTTTATTAAAACATTATATTTAATAGTAAATAATTTTAATAAAAAAATGTTTGCAAAAACAATATTTTTATATGTTTTATTTCCCCCTAAATTTTTTTATGGCGCTAGATTTATCCTCGTTTTTTGTTGTTGTTGTTGTAATTTTCTTCACAAAGCAACAAAAGTCTAAGACTTGGAATTTTATTTGCCTTTTTTTGGCTAAGGATTCAAATCTCCTTTAACTCCTTTGCATAATGGGCAAGGGTCCCTTATCTTGTTTTCCCACTTCTCCCAAATCACTATGTTTCTCGATTCCTCACCTCTGTCAAAAACCCTAGACCTTACTGGATCCTAATCTTCTTCGGTGCTGTATAAGTCCACGACAAACTAGAGCTCCACCTGAAAGAACTTCGCAAGGAGTTCTCTGTTGTTGCCGATTCCTTCATCATCAGCAATCGAGACCCATCATCTCCTTCCCATGGCAAGCTCTTCTTCTACAACATTGAGTTTAAGCAACCCATACCAGTTTCTCACTCTTCAATGTCAACACCCTCCCCCATGTTATGCTCATCGGACCCAATCACAAGGTCAAAGACTCTAACCAAATGGACCAATTGGATTTCTCACGATTGGCAAAATCCATGGGGATTTCTCAGCTTGGAGCTTAGGCGTTTGCAATTGGATTCTTGTACACCGTTTTTGGGTTGTTGTTGGCTTTGTCTGGTTTTTGGGAGCTCCAAGTCATAGACATGGACCGAATTGAGGTTTCAAATCTCAATCATCAATTTCTCTTCAGGTCATCTTTCAATTTCCTAATATTATCTCAACAATTTAGATTGGTTCATCCATAACATATTTGATTAAACTTGTGTTTAAAGTTCAATAATTTTTTTGTTCTTAATCTTGGTGCTTGTAATTTTAGGGGTTTTGTAACCAATTTGAAGACTGGAGCTATCCAACAAGTTTCCTTCTTCACCAGAGCCAATGTGTAAGCAAAATCAAGATTTAATTAACTCTGCTAGGATGAAATTAAATAAAATATTAGTTATATAATTGATATTTGTCATCTCTATTTTTTAAACATGGTGTAATTTATTTATTGGGTAACAGAGTACATATCCATTTTGAGTGGTTTATGTCATCTATTTGTGTTGAATTAGTAATGGAGTTAGACCCAAACCAATCTGTATAAAAGCTTTACTAGAGGCTCTGGCAGAGGAATTACCCATTGATTCGATTCGGTTTTCTTGTAAAATCAAAGCCATTGATGCCCAACAACATGAAGGTTCATCAATCGCTGTTGTTCATCTTGAACATGGATCTATTATCAAATCAAAGGTAGATTTTTATGCAATCTAGTTCCATTTATTTTTCTTTTCTTTTCTTTAAAAACCATATTGTGCCTGTTTATTACAGGCAATCTTGTGTTTTTCCCTTTGGTATTTCTTCTTTTTATATCATTCCTTTTACTTGCCCTTAGGAACTCAAGTTTGTTGCTGATAAGAGAGATGAGCCACCGATATATTTATTTAGCAAGTTAAGAAACGAGACACTATCATATAATATAATCATTTTAGACATGCTGAATAGCGGTAATATCTATGTATTCACTTATTTTATGTCTTACATTTTTATTTTAGGTAGATAATTTGGATTTTACTTGATAAGGCAAATAATATATAGATTTTAAGAATCATATCTAGAATTACGTGTTTCCTATGCTTAATCTAAGGATTTGGATAGCCTTGCCACGTTAACATTTTATCTCTCTTTCTTTGTGAGAAAATTTTATATAAACCCAAGAAACTAGCCAATCTTTCATATAAGTTTTTTCTTCATCATCACATTGTGTAACATTATGTGTTAAATCTCTTTGGTTTTTGTTTCATTTTGGGTTTGAAAACTTGTTTGTTAAAAGGGAAAAGTGAAAATGTTGGCAATTTTCAACAAGGAATTGGTTAAGCTACCACAAGAGCTGAAAAGCCCTGCTTTGAGTTCTACAAAGAAGCCTAAAATTCCTGAAGAGATTCTTAACCATTTCATTTCTACTCATTCCAATAATGATTTCTCTATGAGCTATGGAAATAGAACACTTCTAGCTTATGCTCCTCTTGAAAACCGTTTTTCCATTAACCAAGGGTACATATTTTTTCTTTATAAATTAACTTCTTTTCTGCAGAATCCATTTGGTTTTTCCAAACATTATGATGACTTATTGTTAATAATGCAGGTTGTTCTGTGGTTTAGATGACATATACTACATTTTCTTTGGAGGCTTGAACAACTTGTGCAGCCTAATTTTAGGCAGTATGGCTTGTCAAAGGGGAGCAATGAGGCAATGCTTGTGATTGAAGCCTACCACACTCTTTGCGATCGGAGCCCCTATCCTACCGATCAAGTCCTTAGAGAGCTTGATGGAAGCTTTGCTTTTGTAGTGTATGATAGCAAGGCTGAAACTTTTTTTTTCTGCATTGGTGAGTTTTGTTTTCAAATATTTCCTCCAAACATGAAAATGGTCTAAAATGGTTCTGATTAGATATTTTGGTTTGTTATGTTTTTGCAGAGTGCTAATGAGGGAGTGAACCTATACTGGAGAATAACAACAGATGGTTCTGTAGTGATATCTGAGAACTTGGAGGTCATAAAAAGAAGATGTGCTAAATCATGTGCTCCATTCCCTACTAGTATGTAACAAAATTTGTGGTTTTTAGAATAGAAAGGTGTGTTATTTGTTAAGAGAGAGTATGATGTTAATTTATTTGTTAGATCCAGATTCCTATTATTGGGTTATTTCCATAACTTAAATTCGGAAATAAATAGGGTTTGATGTCAACAAAATCAAGATAAAATGTTATTTTCCATTTTTACAACTCTAAAAATGTGGTTTGCTCTTGCAGAAGTATAGGATGAAGGTCAAGGTGTTGCGGATATCCTTCTTGCTAATATAGAATGCAATTATTTTTGTTTCAAAACTGCATTACTATGAAATAGAACAATTGAAATCTCATTTCTTCTTGCTGAACCTTGTTTTCTTGATTGTTGCTATAAACTTGAACATGTTATGGCTTATTTTATATCTTATTAATTAGCTACCGGAAAAAAAATGGTTTTTCTCTTGACTCAACACTATTTGCAAATATTTGTGGGGAACTTAAATAGGGTATGTAATGCCTTAAGTACTATATTCCTTCTTTCTTTCTTTTTTTTTTTGTTTTTGTTTTTGTTTTTCCTATGATAAGGCACTTGTATAATTTTTTAGATACAATGGTGAGGCAGGCAGTCAAGGCTTTCAAGTGTTTGTTGCTTATATATTACAAGAACGGGAGATGCCATAATTTCTGTCGAGAGGTGATATATGGCATGGATTTTTAGAATTTTTACATATGGACTTTTTAAGCATAGTAGCTCTATTGATAGTAACTTCCTAACAACTGATAGTCTTCTCATTTTGAAGGGACAAATGTTAACTCTCCTTGAGTACACACTGTAGTTGTACTATACTTTGTTACCAACTCCTGTTTGGTATCATTTCTTTCTCAACAAGGAATATGGAAGCCTCTTTTCATCACTAATTACAGGTTTGTATCTAACATTTAAGCTAACATATGTTATTGAAAAGGTATTGTTTTTGGTTTATGATGCAATATCTAGTTGTGTTTCTTTTAGTCGTAGTATGCCTTATTCCAACTTATTATTGTTGATATTTAGGTCCAATACTTTCTTACTTCCCTAAGGGCCTTATCATCGAAGGACATCCATTTTGGGTCTTATGCAACATTAGAACATGTGAAGATAACTAAAACAAAAAGCATTACAACAATGAAAAAAATAAGATAAAGTAACGTCCTTAATTATTTGACTAGATGAAGTATGCTAGCTATCTACATGATTTGTGGTTTGCAAAAACACAAGTGTCATAGTTACAATATTTTGTTTTGGTAACTTATATATGGTTTCTTTGTTTTGAGCTAACGTTTAGTTTTGGTTCTTCTTCAGGGATATAATCTGAGGGACAACCAACGCAAGTAGTAGATTTTGTAGAATCAACTTATTCAAGCCGTGAACAATGAGAAGAAACTAGTATGTGTGCTCTTAGTATGTAAATAAGATATTTTTCCGATTCATGACTGTAGTAGGTTCTCATTTTTTTTTTATGAAATATATGGTGACATTTTATGAACATAGGTTTTGGTGTCTAATATAAATGAATTGTTTTTGTATATGGTGACATTCTATATTGTATGATACTTTTTTTAATACTAAATCGTTATTGGGTTTTGGATTATTCTTTTTTGGCTATTAAAAGTGCATTGGGCTTACAAATAAATAACAAAAACATACTTCTGGCTATAGAAAAACGTATTGCAATTTAAAAAAGAATCATAATAACAACACTTTAAAGTTTAAAGATGTTATCTTCTTCATATATTTGACATCACTTTCAAATAGAATCAATTTTTGTAGCACTATAAAAAACGTTTTATGACGGTTGTTATATAAGAATATATAATGACATCGCTTTAAAAGGGAGCGTTCCACAACGCGGAATAAGTGTTGTTAACCACCATTTTTTCTCTACACCTTAGTAGACAACACACGGAAAAGCGTTGTCATATTTTGATGACAACACTTATTACATGTTTTTAAAGGCCAAATTTGTTGTAGTGATATTCAACTTGGAACAAACCTTATTTTGCTTTTGTATTCACTTAATTTCTTCCTCTTGCCGCCTTTGAACAAATCTCTCTCACATCTCTTGCTCAATATAAGGGTAGTTTGTAGGGGGAAGTCTACAAAACTTTTATCCACATAGTTAACTTCCAAAGTGGATTTGAAGTTCCTCCAATAAAGTCATATTCAGCTGAATAGTTTGGACTTATGCCACTTTGCAATGCACAAACAAACAAAAAAAATTAGACATATAAGTCATATATTATATGTGTTGAGGTCAAGATTTAAAAAATATATAGTAACAAACTTCTTATACGACAATATCTGCCCAAATATTCTCCTTCAACTCCTTCAGGACCTTTGGCCATTCCTTGATATCTAATATTACTCATATCCTAGCTAAGCTCCCTAGACAATTCATAAAAAATGGCGGCTATCTTTTCCCAAGGCTATTCCTTTGTTATCATTCTGCAAATTCAATCAAATACCTTGAGCTCTAAGTTTCACTAGGTCTGGAAGTTGGGTTGGCCCTCTACGTTGTCCTTTCCTTGTAGGTTTTGAGGTATTCACAACCCCTTTATCACCATCTTCCATACCCTCATCACACTCATCCTCTTTGATATCCTCCAAACCTTGAACTTGTTGCTCCAACTCTTGATTATCATCTTTGTGCTCCATGTTTCTGCAATTCACAAACACAATAATAATTAGCTAGCAATACAAACATAAGGCTAACTATTTTTTTAAAAAATTCAGCAGAGTTTCCCCTATTAAAAAAAGAAAAAAGAAAAAGAAAAAAAAGAAAGACAAACACAACCTACAATTTCGAACACGAATAGTCAAATTCACATAATTAATCCAGAATAAAATCAAATTTAACTAAACAAATTAAATTGTATTAAACTAAACCTAAACCTAAACCTAAATATCCAAAATAAACCTAAACTAACAATATAATTCCAAATTATCCATAATAATTATAATAAATTGTTCCAAATAGTATAAATTGACAATCTCAACCTCAAATTATCCAAAATATTGAAATAATATACAAATTTCACCCAGAATTAGATAATGTTCAAAAACCCTAAAAATCTATATTTAAAAAAAATGGAAGTAAATATGGCTGAAAATTGGAGAACCGTGGCCGGAAATAGGAAAAGGTATTTTTTAGGGTATTTTCGAGTTCTGTTTGCGAGCTAGCAGCAGTTATTTATCAAAAATGCCATGTATTCTATCACTTTCAGTGGTGGTTCATATATAGAACTGCCACTCAATCTCCAAAAAGGTGCATCCGTCTTTCATACATTTTAGGTTGCGGTTTTTGTTAAAAATCGCCACCTATGTGCCGCCTCCTAAAGTAAAATTTGTAGTAGTGGTGGTTCATAAGACAAACTGCTACCTTAAAATTAGGTAGGGCGGTCTTTTTATGTAGTGGCTATTTCTTATAAGAACCGCCACTAAAGGTTTATTTATTTATCTTCTTCCCCCATATTTTCCATAACTTGCTTTATTGCCAAAATATTGACCAAAATACAAATACAAAACTAAAACCTACATTACAGGTGTAAATTAAGTTCTTATATGAATTAAAGCTGTTTAGATTTGCAATTGATCTTGATGAATTATATTGACTAATTGCAGAGAATGTGAGATTTACTAAATATGATTTCTACCATAAGTGATTCTAGTTTGTTAATACTAAGATGTAGTTAAGTCATACATGTTAGAATTAACAAACTAGAATCACCTACGCTAGAAGACATAGTTGTAGGAAAACTCACAATCATGCAACTAGTCTATATAATTCAACAAGACCATTTACAACTCAAGTAGCTTTATGTCATAAGAGAAATAACCAAATTTGCATTTGTAATGCTAATCATCACCCCTAATTCTATCCACAAGTTGAAATCCATGTGATATATACACAATGTAAAAGACACAGTAAACCCCAACCCTAAACCATGGTAAACGTGTCATCAACACCTTCAAATTGTTGCTTACAATCCGGATCGTCCTCCAATGTATCTACATTTCACAATTAAAATCACAAGTACATGTAAACATAATTTAACTAATAATCAAAATTACAACCATTTATCTACAACAATTCACAATCAAAGTTACAAACATGTATTTAATTATTTTTGTTCCCAAGCTTACATATATTTCATAAACCTAAAAATCCCAAAATTACAAAATTAAGCAAATTCAACCCAAAATTACATATATTTCATAAACCTAAAAATCCCACAAAAGAAAACCCTATAAAAACATCAAAAACTTACCAATAAAACTTCAATCCTTGTTCCCAAGCTTCAAGAATTGAAATTTGACGTGAATTGAGATTACAATTGGCCGAATTTCACTTGGGATCGTTGGAGTTTTTAGGGAGAAATGGTGAGAAGGTTCTCTTGAGGTTGAAGATAATAGACTTTTTAATGGCGATTCTATATACGAATCACCGCTAAAAATCATATTTGTCACTGTAGCACACTATGGCTTTTAAATGAGTTTAGGTCGCAGTTTTTCATCAAAACTGCTATTTGTTCTTTCACTGTTAGCGGTGGTTCATATTTGTGAACTGCTATTAAATCTCTGAAAAGGCATGTACGATTTTTGATTTTCGTACTTTTAGTGGCAGTTCCAGTACAAAACCGCCACTAAGAATACTTTATTAGTGATAGTTTTTACACTACAAGAAAAAGGCTCTATTGGGGTAACCATTTTGAAACGACATGGTTGTCGTCACTATAGGGTCGGTCTATAGTGACGACATAAATTGTCATCGGAATAGATTGAAAATATAGCGACGACAATCGATGTCGTCGCTATATACCGACCCTATAACGACGACAAAAGTCTCATCGCAACAAAGCAGATATTTTCCGCGAAACGTTTTGGTCTTCGAGCCTCTTTAGCGATGACACATGTCATCACAAAAGAGCTGCAAATATTTTTGGTCTTCAATGTGTAATTAAGGCTGTAATATTCGTGAAACATACCGTTCTATAGCGACGACATGTCGTCGCTATAGGGGAGATTCTTCACCACATGAAATTAAGGCTAGAAGGCTGCAATATTCCTGAAGCGTGTACTCTATAGCAATGACATGTTTCGCTATACACTACTACAAAAAAGGAAATTCGCGAGGGTCAAAAACTCATGCGAAAAGCTTTTTGCGAGATTTCAATTACCATCTCTGTATCCGGTGATGCAAAAAAGAAATAGCAAGAGACACTTTTTGCAAGAGTTCAACTCTCACAGAAAGTCACTTTTCGCGAGAGTTTATGTAAAAAGTCTCATAGAAAGTTTTTTTTATTTTTTTTATTTTTAAAATTTGCTGAAAACGTACAATTTTTCCACGGGTTGCCAAATCTCGAAGTCCAGAGTCTCAACAAATAATTATTTTTATGGCGTACCTGTTAAAATAATAATCTAGAAGTCCAGAGTCTCAACAAATAATTATTTTATTGATTACTAACATAATGGTCTAAAAATACATAAAAAGTAGTAATAGAATGAAAAAAAAAATACAATAAAATTAACTTCACCAATTTGCTTTAATTTTCTTCATCGTTATTCTGAACGTAATCCACCCATTTCTCGCGAATTTGATTAAGCTGCTCCAACGTATAGGTGTCGTCCAAATCGATGAAAATCTGCACGTATAAAAAATTAATTTTCTTATTAGTTACACAATTTGTTACTAAAATTAATATAAGTGTACACAAATTTGATTAGTA
>WUAT03258758.1:0-11133 GCA_010015005.3 Ulmus americana | reverse complement strand
GTTCTTGGTCATTATCGATTTACGGATTTCCTTATCAATTAATCGCTTTCTCGAACTTATGATTTGGGTACCTTAGTCCGGCTTTAGATTCTGTAATCGAAGTTTTGTTATCGACCTTTGGGTTTTGGAACTAAGTTTTAGAATTTGGTGAATTAGACTTTACCCTATAAATTTGGGTTTGAAATACTTGATTAATTTATGTTACATGAATTATTCAACTTAAATTCCAAATTTTTAATTTCTAAGTTAATTACATTTAATTACTTAACTTTATTAAATTAATTGAGTGACTTGATTACAAAGTTTTAATTATTAAAACAATTATGATTTAACTTTAAATTTTAACTCATTTAATTAACTTTGTTTCACTAAATTAATTGTGTTTAATTTAGTGATTAATTACTTCTATTTTAACTAACTATTTTCTAACTTAATTAATTAGTGATTAAACTACTTTTAAATTAATTTATCATTTCCTAATTTTACTTATTCTTAATTAGTGATTAAGTTCCAATTGGATTTATTTTCCAATTGTAGCTTATTAGAACTATGTTATTCTAGGGGCTAATACTACTACTAATCTAGGTTTTATTTTCATATAATTATAAAGTGTAACATACTTAATCCTATTTAAGATATCTAGTTTTATTTAGTACTTTACTATTTAACTTTAATTCAATTCCTCTAAGCACTTTGTTTCACCTAACTAATTGTGTTTAATTAGTGATTAATCTCTTACTAATTGATTAACTACCTTCTAATTAACTTAATTAATCATTTTCTAAAATGTTACTTAGTGATTAATTACATTTTAATTGGATTTATTTCCTAGTTATTATTTTTATTAGAAATTAATTACTCTAAATCAATTTCTAATAAATTTTTAAACTTAATTAACATTTACTATTATTATAATCAATTAATCTCATTATTCTATTTCTCTAATTTCTTCGTTATTTCTAGATTATTTCAAACACCCTTTACTATGTTGTTTTCAACTTTACCATAACAACTTATTTATCTAATTATCTACCTAATTTACACATCTATCATGTATTTATTAATTTTGTTACTTTTAAATTTCTAAAGGTTAATTCTAACTCTTTTAAATTATTTACTTAAATTAAAACCCTATTTTCTAATCTTTTAATTTTCTTTTAATCCTTTAATTATTTCATTTAACTACATTGCATTTTTTTACCTTATTTTTCAACTATTATTTCTATTATCTTATACCTATTTAAATTCTTTATTTATTAACCCCATTTTCTTTTCTTTCTTTTTACACAACAAATGGGCTCAACCCAATTTTTTTCTTTCAAAATTTAAATGGGCCGAAGGCCCCCCTTTTTCCTTTTTTTTAATTAATTAATTAATTTTTTAACTACTACTCGGGAACACACACATATTTATATACGTATTTATTTATTTATTTATTTTTGTTTCTTATGCCACCTAGACTAATATATGTATACAACTATACATCACCTTCACGTCTTCTTCGTACCGCCGCCTCGCCGGTTTTCCGAGCGACCACCACCGTTGGATTCATCTTATCGGCGCGCCTCTGGTGGTGCATGCTGTCAGCCGCGAGGTGGCTGGTGCCGAGAATCGCCATTGAAGGCATGCCGAGCTTGTTTTGGCCATGCCTGGCGTAGCACAAGGAGGGAGGGATGCCCTGCCATCGTCTCCTACGTTGTCGTTAGCTTGTACCAATCCTGTACTTGCCACCATCCATCTCTGCCCCGCCTTGCCCGAGGAACTACGAGCACACGACCCGCCATGCATGGCGGCGTCACTGCCCTTCATGGTAGTTTGCTGGGTGTTTCGCACAAGGAGGACAGCTTGGTTATAGGCCGAAGCTCCCCTCGGTTTTTCTGAGTCTTGCTGCCACGAGTAATGGCCCGAAATGATCCTGCTCCTCTGTTGGTCATCTCTACTCGATTCGCCATGGGAGGAGAGCTTCAGTTCTCCTCCGTCTCTCTCTCTTTTCCTTTCTTTCGCACTCGTTTCCTCTCATTCTCTACGTTTAAAGAGAAACACAGAGGCTTCACTCTCTCCCTTTCTCTGCCTTAAACCGAAAATCTCATCTCTTGTCGCCTAGAACACCCCCACCGAACTGCTGGTCCTTGCCCAGCCTCTGCTCCTCCTACAGCGTCGAGCTATAGTTGCAGAGCTACTATTGTGTGCCAAAAATGGCCAGGCACAGCTTTGTATCAGATGAGTATTCAGAACACATTTTGCTATTTTTGTTTCTCTCAAATCAATCGTTTGTGACCATTTTTTTTTCTTTACGTTTCAGCAAGTTGTGTTATTAAACACATCCATTCCATTTTTTTTTAAACATATAATGGGCTTAGAAACCCATTTGAACTTATAGGGCTTTTTGTTTCTAAAATTGGATTTGAGCCCAAAACCTACAACTCTTAACATTAATAATAATAATAATGGTAATAATAAGATTGATAAAAATACTAGTAATTGAATTATAGTACTATTATTATTAGCACTAATAGGCTTATTAAAAAAAAAAAAAAAGTAGAACTTGAAAATGTTACTTTTATGACTAACATTAATAAGAATAGTAAAATAAGTAATGATAAAAATTAATACGAATAATGATAATCTTTATCGTAATAATGTTACTAATTAAAGTTATTATTAACTATAATAGGTATAATAAACTCCCTAGGAATAGAAATCTAAAAATACTATCTTTATAGTTAACAATAGTAGTTATCCAAAATAATGATGATAATTAAAAAAATACTAATAACATAGTATTGTTACTATTTAGTTATAATAGAACAATTACTATTAACAATAGTAATATTAATATTAATAGTAATAATGACCTTGAAAATAATGATTAAGTATACTAATAACAATATTCATATTAATAATATATACCGATAATAAAAGTTCATAGTATTAGTAATACTAATTTAATATACAAGTATTATCATTTCGACATTAATAATAATAATATTATTAATAATAATACTTATTTATGATAATAATAGTAATAGTGATATTACTATAAATAGTGGTATCAAAATACTTTTAAAGGTAAATCACAAAATACATTGTTTATATTAAGTATACTTCACATTTGAAAATACTTTGCTTGTCTTTTCCATATTGAAGGAATAATTCTTTTGACATTGTTATTATCACAATATTAATTGTAATGTATATCATCATCCATTTTTTTAAATCTCTTTGTTCTATTTCAGATTTTTTGTTCGTTAAATCTTCGTTCAGTATGTTAGATTGTATCTTCACTTTTCCCGGGTTTCGGGCTTTTCGAGAATATTTCTCGTTATCCATTTTATTCGGATATTGCTCTTATCATTCATTTTGTCGAGACTTTGCTCTAACAATTTTTGTTTTCGACTATGTGTTTATTTAGAGTTCTCAATTAATTTCATTATATATATTTTTTTGCGTATTTTTTAATGCAGTACTATGCAATGAGTACTATCCGGTATTTTTTCTTATTAATTCAAATAAAAAAAAATCATTTTCCAACAAATATTGTCAATTAATTAATTTAAATTAATGACATCATTCACAATTTTAAGGTTACAAATTTCTCAGGGTTTTACAGCAGCAAATTGTTGGCGCACTTTTGTTTTCCCCAAGAAAACTATTGCGACAACATGTCGTTGTAGTAGATCTCTTTATTGTCGCAAAATTTGTTGTATTATCGAGACAAAAAAATTGCGCTAAGTTTTCTCACACAACTCTATAACAAATGTCAAATATCGCCGCTAAAAGATTTTTGGATTTCGAGGGAAAAATAAGGCGGTCATATTTCCCGCACAAAACTATAGCAACGACATGTCGCCGCTATAAACTAAAATATCTCGTATATAGCGACAAAATTTTAAGTCTATAGCAACAACAAGTGTCACATCTATAGGGTGAGCTATAAAAAATCACAACCCCCCTTATTCTTCCTAATTTTCTCCTTTCCTTCCTCACTTAGCAACCGCACCACCTCTTGTCGTCGCCGTCGCCGTCGCCGTCGCTACCACCCCAGAGCCTTAAAACTTTGCTGCTTATCCTCCAATATTGTTGGTATGATTTCCAAGACTTTAATTTGGAGTGTTTTATTTATTTTTATTTTTTTATTTGGTTATTTGGAGTTAAAAATTTGTTTATATATGTTTTTTGATTTGGTGGATTTTGGATTATATTATATTGATTTTAAGAGTTATAATTTTATGTTGATTTTTGGATTTTGTGGGTTGTATATATGTTTATGTTGATTTTTGGATTTTGGGAGTTATATAAGTTTGTTTATATATATGTTTTTGGTTTTTGTGGAGTTTGGATTAGATTATGTTGATTTTGGGAGTTATAAGTATGTTTATGTTGATTTTTAGATTTTGGGAGTTATAAGTGTGTTTATGTTGATTTTTAGATTTTAGGAGTTATAGGTGTGTTTATATATATTTTTAGTTTTGGAGGAGTTTGGATTAGATTATGTTGATTTTGGGAGTTATATATGTGTTTATGTGTTTTGATATGGATTATATGTTTGTAATATGGAAATAGGTTTTGGTTGTTTAGTTTAATATTTGATTTGATTAGATTGTTTTAAATTGAAATTTTGTAATTCAATAGATATGGCCGATGTTATGTTACATGGTGGAGATACCGAAGGCGATCTGCCTCATCCAGGCGGTACCCAATTACTGGGGGCTTGCAAGTCTTGTGAGTTTCAAGTTTCTCATACATTTGTTTTAGATTAAAAGTACAATTTCTTTTTACTAACTATGAAGTGTAATTTTTATAAATGTAGGACAACCACCAAGAAGAAGGTCTGCATCAAGATGCCTAAATTTACAAAAAGTGTGGATGGCCAACGGGTGTAGATCATTGCCAATTATGTTTAATTGGCAGGAGCAAATATTACTGTCGATAAGGCCTAATTCCCAACCTGTTATCTAGATTGGTGGGGAACCATACCAAGCATTCCGTGCCCATGTTACTCTACATCGGAAAATGCCCCTGAGCATTTGAAATGATATCTTTTGAGTGTGGTTAAGGTACTTAAACCGAACAATACTTATTTTCAATTAATTAATTGGTTAGTTTTAACTAATTATATGCAGCAAATGATTATGTAAGTCTTTATGCTTAGAAAAATCTGGACAAACAATAAGTTCTTTTCAATCTTCTTTCCAAAAATCAAAGTATAAGTAAACAAGAAAGAAGAATTCTTTCTCTAAAAATCCTAACATTCACTCTTTCTATACAAGGAAGGTTAAGAGAAAATGATCTTTTCACTCAACTTCTCAAAATCGGGAAAATGAAAAATGTCCTCTAAAATTACAAGAATTCAATATTTATAGACAAACTATAACTAAATATGATCCTTCGTAGAAGATGGTCATCCTCCGTCAGCTCATCCTTCGTTAAGCCTTCCTTCAGCTAAGCTTCCTTCTACCAAGCATCCTTTGATGAAGCATTCATCCTTCGGTGGATCATTTATCATTCGTCTTTCATAATTTCTCTTTATTCCTCTTCAATCAAATGCCTCCATGTGGGGAAACCCAATTTTCCCTATCCATTTCGCCCTTTTTTATTTGTGATTTTCAAAATTTTGAAAATTCAAATAAAATCATTGTTCTGACGCGTCCGTCTGACTTTGACGGTTGCTTTTCTTGATTCCTGTTCTTCACCATAAATGCTAGTCTTTTCTCATGATCACCTTTTAGCTTTATAAATCTTCTCAGATTCATCTCCTTCATCACGCTCCCTCATTTTCTTTTCCTTGCTCATATTTTCTCTCCTTATTTTGCAATTTAATTCCGTGTTTTTTTAAACTCTAAATTTCTTTTAAAAAGAATTTCATATTACAGTTATGTTTGATGTAATTGGTCGTAGAGTATTCATATTTTTCAATTAAGTCTTTAAACCTAAACTCGATGCTAGGATTAACTAGACTTAAATGGTAAATGGCAGTTTTCTCAAATCAGTAAAACATAACTATATTTCAGTCTCGACAAAAAAAAAAAAAAAAAGTTTTCAAAACTAATGTTTTATAAAATCATCAACTTTTGGTTAAGAGAGCAAGTGGAGACCTAGAGTATTATAAATTAAAAGTTTTAGTCTTTAGGTTGGCATCGATTCAAACATTTTAGAAAACATAAAGTGTATGTTTTTTTCTTTTTTTTCTTTTTTTTTTTTAAAAAATTATTCTCAAATTTCAGGAGAAGTTTAAAGGTTGAGATTTGACGAGTCTCTAGAGCAAGGTTTACATGTTCATAGCAAATAAGGCTTGCTTGGAAAGAATGATGTGACACTATGGAAGCTGCATTTTGGCTAAACAACGCAGGACCAATTTCAACATTGGGACTCATCAATCAAAATCTAACCTGAAGTACATATACTCAGACTTATGGGTTTTAGGATTAAAGCCCTAGACACATTTAATGATGTCATTATTTGCTGAATTTATTAAATAAATAAAAATACATTTTACTTATATTTGCTTGCACATATTAATTTGTAATATGTTAAATAATTTCATGATTATTTGTGTCACCTTAAACTTATTATACAATAATTATATATGTGAGGATTAAGTTTAAGGATAATAATCTAAATTGACCATAATTAAAAATTAAAGTTGGAATCTTTAATTTAGTTAAAATTACAAGTACGGTCCATGACCATTTAGAATGGAATAATCTATTTCGAATTGTTGATGTAGTGAAATTAAGATTATATAGTACATGACAAAGATGAATTAAATTTTCTTATAATCTTCGTTTTCAAAGAGAATAAAATTCATAATTTAAATGATCATATATAGAATGATGTTAATCCTGAGTAATGAATAGACTCCTACTTATTATATTGGGCATATTCTTTATAGTATTATCTCCGCTCTGTTATCTTCATTTAAATAAAAACTCTACTCAAATGCTATTATTTATAAAACTCTGTTTTTGTTATAATAGAAACTTTGTTATCTCCATTTAAATAAAATCTCTGTTCAAATTATATTATTTTCAAAACTCTGTTTTTGTGATTCAAAACTTTATTTTCGTGATTCAAAACTCTATTTTTTTCATCCTTGAAAATTTAGAATAGCTCTAGGTATTTGGCTTTCATCTCATCCTCACATTCCCACGTTGCTTCCTCAACCTTTTGATTTCGCCATAGAACCTTGACCAATGGTATCTCTTTATTTCTTAAGGTCTTCTCTTTTCTGTCTAAAATCTGTATAGGTTTTTCTTCAAAACACAGATCTTCTTGGACCTTAATGACATCAGGTTCTAGCACGTGGATGAATCCGGAATGTACTTCTTGAGCATAGAAACGTGAAATACGTTATGAACAACTGATAACTCTAGAGATAGTACAAGTTTGTAAGCGACTTTGCCTATTCGTTCTAGTACCTCATATGGCCTGATATATCTTGGACTTAGTTTTCCTTTCTTACCAAACTGCATAACTCCCTTCATCAACGCGACTTTCAAAAAGACTGAATCCCCTACTTAAAATTCTAGGGGCCTTCTACGCTTGTCGGCATAGCTCTTTTGTTGGCTCTGTGCTGTTGTCATCCTTTGTCTAATTATTTTTATGGCTTCTATAGTTTCCTCAATAAAATCAGGTACCGCTAACTATTTTTCTCCAGTCTTATACCAATGAATCAGAGATCTATACTTTCTCCTGTAAAGAGCTTTGTAAGGTGCCATGCCAATAGTTGTTTGGTAACTGTTGTTGTAGGAAAATTCTATCAATGGTAAATACTTATCCCATACTCCTTTGAAATCCATAACAAATGCTCGAAGCATATCTTCAAGTGTTTGGATTGTTCTTTCATACTGGCTGTCAATTTGCGGATGAAATGCAGTCTGAACTTCAATTTGGTGCCTAATAATTCTTGCACCCTCTTCCAAAAAGTTGAAGTAAAGCGACTATTATGGTCTGAGATGATTGATTGAGGTACCCCATGTAATCGTATGATCTCCCGTACATACAATGCCGCCAATTATTCCAATGAGAAAGTTATATTGATGGGAATAAAATGAGCTGATTTGGTTAAACGATCGACTATTACCCAAATTACATCGTGCCCTTTTATGCTCTTTGGGAGTCCGACCACAAAATCCATCACAATTTCTTCCCATTTCCTCTCTAGAATTTGCACTGGTTATAGTTCACCCATAGGTCTCTAATGTTCCGCCTTAACTCTTTGACAGGTTAAACATTTTTCCACAAACTTAGCTACATCTCACTTCATCCCGGGCCACCAAAAATGGTCTTTTAAGTCCTTATACATTTTCATGGTGTCTGGATGGATGGAGAATGGAGTCGAGTGAGCCTCCATCATGATCTATTCCCTTACTTTTGAATCTTTTGGCACATAGAGTCTTTCTTTGAACTTTAGAATTCCATTTGAACATAGACTGAACTCTATATTCTTTCCTTCAAGCACATCATCTCTGAGCTTCCTCAATGTCGGATCCAACTCTTGAGATCCTTCTATCCCATAAAAAATAGTTGGTTGTAGTGTCATAGTAGATATATGTCGCACAATAATCTCTAGTGCTAACTTTTGGACATCTTCTTGTAATGCTTTTGGTAATGCCTGGATAGACATTAGTGTTGTTGAAGGCGTCTGACTTAGAGCATCGGCAACCCTATTGGCCTTTCCCAGGGGATAAAGGATTTCACAGTCATAATCCTTTAACAATTCTAGCCATCTTCACTGCCTCATACTCAGTTCTTTTTGAGTGAAGATATACTCTAGACTCTTATGATCTGTATAAATTTTGTAGTGTGCCCCATACAGATAATGTCGCCAAATTTTCAATGCAAACACAATAGCCGCCAATTCTAGATCATGAGTCGGGTAATTCCTCTCGAGTTCCCTCAGTTGTCTTGAAGCATAAGCTATCACTTTATTGTTCTGCATTAGAATTGCTCCCAGTCTCACCTTCGATGCATCACTGTAAATCGTATACCCCTCTTCACCATCTGGAATTGTGAGAATTGAAGCGTTGGTCAATTTTCTTTTTAATTCTTGAAAACTTTGTTCACATTTATTCATCCACTCGTACTTCTTCCCTTTTTGTGTCAAGGTAGTAAGAGGTGCAGCAATCATCGAGAATCCTTCGACGAAATGTTGGTAGTAACCTGCTAATCCAAGGAAACTTCTAATTTCGATTGCACTAGTTGGTGTAGGCCATTTGCTTACTGCTTGAATTTTGGAGGGATCTACCGAAACTCCTTCTTTTGAAATCACATGTCCTAGAAACTACACCTTTTCTAGCCAGAACTCACACTTAGAGAATTTGGCATAAAGACAATGTTCTTTCAGTATCTGTAATCTGATCCTCAAATGCTCTCTATGTTTCTCCTGACTTTTCAAGTATACTAAGATGTCATCGATGAACACAATTATAAACTTATCCAAGTAATCTTTGAATATCCGATTCATTATGTCCATGAATGCTGCAGGCACGTTAATCAAACCAAATGGCATCATCAGAAACTCATAATGCCCATATTTGGTTCTAAAAGCTGTCTTATGTATGTCATTCTCCTTGATCTTCAACTAATGATAACCTGAGCGCAAATCAATTTTTGAGAAGACAATGGCTCCTCTCAGTTGATCAAAAAGATCATCTATATTGGGTAGCGGGTACTTGTTTTTAATCATTACTTTGTTCAGCTCGCAGTAATCAATACACATCCTCATACTTCCATCATTTTTCTTTACAAAGAGCACCGATGTGCCCCATAGTGAATAGCTTGGACGTATGAAACCTCTATCCAGTAGCTCTTGTAATTGCATTTGTAGTTCCTTGAGTTCCACCGGTGCCATGCGATAGGGTGCCCTAGATATTGGAGCCGTCCCTGGCATCAACTCAATTTCAAGCGAAATTGCTCGGTCTTGTGGTAAACTAGGCAATTCGTCTGGAAATACTTCCATGAAGTCTCGTACCACCGAAACATCTTCTGGTTTCCGCTTTTCCTCTTTTGAAAAATCTACAATGTTAGCTAAGTAGCCCACACATCCATTAACTAATAACTTCCTTGCCCTCATAGTAGAAATCATTATCTCGGGCCATCTACCATTTTCTCCGATGTATTTGAATTCCACCTCACCAGAAGGCCTAAATTTGACCTTTTTGCTTCGGCATTCAATCGTAGTGTTATAATTTTCGAGAAAGTCCATTCCTAAGATAACACCATAATCATGCATATTAAGAATCACCAGATCTACATATCATTCTTTTTCCGAAATCATCATTGGTATAACTCGTAACCAATTACTAGAGAATAAGATTTCCCCAGAAGGTAGAGAGGTGCTAAACCCTTGCCTTAGAACATCACAATCATGCAACACACTTTCAGCAAATTTACATGATGCAAAAGAATGGGTCGCCCCACTATTAATCAAAACATGCGCTAAAGTATTAGTGATCAGAAGCTGACCTGTAACCACGTTGGATTGTCTTGCTTCGACATCATTCTTGGTAAAGGTGAAGATCCGTGATGAGGGCTCATTTCATCCCCATAGGTTCCATCCTGTTGGAACATTTTCCACCTTAGCCTGAATTGAGTTGAGTTGTTGTTGACCTTGATTACTTAGAGGATTTGTTCTGCTTTTTGAATTCCGCTTCTTATAGCAATCCCTTGCATAATGTCTTTGTTTACCACAAAAATAACAAACATTTGTCCCTTGCTTGCATTCTCCTCAATGTGCCTTCCCGTATTTCTTACAAGCAGGAGTTTCTTTGTTGGGAGTAATCTTCTTCTGTGACTAACCTTGAGAGTTCTTTTGTCTGAAAAACTTTCCCTTGCGTTTGTGTAATACACTGAAAATTCACACCATTAACTTTGTTAAATTAAATAATTATTTGAGGAAAATAATTACACGATAAAGTTGTGATTGGTACTGATATTTTAAATTCGTAAATAATTACGAATATAATTGTGAACGATGTCATTACTAATTGATCGACATAATTGGTTAGAAAGTGATTTTGTCCAAGTTTGAAATGATAAGAAAAATATCGGAAGGTATTTTTAAATTTGTACCCCTATTCCCTATTGAGTTTATTCAACTTATTGTAGTTACTAATAACTTTAGTAACATTA
>WUAT03258648.1:0-11135 GCA_010015005.3 Ulmus americana | reverse complement strand
AGAATTGTTGATTAGTCTAAATACTTAGAGACGTTTTATGTGTAAATTTTTCATGGATATTTTTGAAGTCTCAACAAACTCTAGAACTCACTTGATAATTACTTGAGGCGAAATCATATAATGCACATTACTTAGGATATGATGTAGGCTGTTTTTGGTCCATTTGAGCTTTTTTCAAGCCTACCTTTTTTATTATTATCACTAGTTAACTCTTTGATCCTATTTTATTTATTTAGCCTTATTTTCTTTCGTGAGCCTATTACAATCTACCTCTTTTTTTTATGAGCCAAAAACATTTATCCTACCTTAATTTATAACAAAGAGAACTTAATAGAAATACAACTTATGTTGATGAGCACTTGGTGAAAAAAATGTTGGAGTTATTGTGTTAAAATGTTAGAACACCTGAAATATTGTAAAAGATAGGTTGGGGTTGTGGAAAAAAAAAAGAGAGAAAAAAAATAAGAAAAGAAAGAAAAATGAAGAAAAGAAGAGAAGTATTTGTGCTTTAAAGAAGAAAAAAAAAGTGATATAATGATAAAGTGAGAAAATCTGTGTTGACTTATTTTCAGAAAAAGAGTTCGAAGGCGGTTAAAGAATGTTGGTTTTGATGGTGTTACTTAGTGCTTAAATAATTGTGTTTAAATCAAAAGTGACTAAGTTCTTTTATTTGTTTTAAATCCTTCACGTTCTTTCATAACTCATACATTAGTCTAACGTTACAAGCCTATGAAGACCTATTGATCCAAGGTAGTGTGACCATTCTACATTAATGGAGAGTGGTTTGAAACGTGAGCCTATGGAGTTTGACTTGTGATAGATTGTCCCCACTTGTATATATTTTCAGAGACTTAAATTTTTTTTATGAATATTTGTGCATAAAATTATCCGGGTTTTGTAATTAATGGTTTGTGGCTTGTTGGATGTTTGAGAGTTGCTAACAAATATGAGATTGATGTTTGATTTGTCTTTGGGCTTATGTGACATTTAATTATTCTATGTGTTTATGTTATATGCAATATTTGAGACTATAGTTGAATTGACTCATAAAATTGATGCTAATTTTGTTTTGATTTTTATTTAGAGTCTAGTTAAAAGACTTGTTGCATATGCTAAATGCAACCGTGTCAATCTACGGAAAATATTTTTGATTAGGAGTAGATTTTGTTTTTCTTTTATTATTGTTTTCGATTTTTAGTTAGAATCTATTTCTAGATCGCTTAGCATGCTAGGGACCAGTAATAAACTGGTTGGCGGTTATGATAAGTGTTTGAAAATGCATTTAGACTTAGTGATTTGTTGGTATCATTTGTTGGAAATTAGGTTTAATTTATATAATTTTATTTAATTTTGTTAAACATGTGTTTTTCGAAAGCATAGGAATTTTTGGTGTATTTTTAGGTCATAAAGTACTTAAAAAGAATATTTGGATGAAGAATTATATTGGTGAGGAAATTCTTGACAGCTGGGATCAAACGGTTCGAAAATCAGAGTTGAAACGAAGAAGTTATACAATTTTTGTGATTGTGCTAAATTTGAGCAAGATGGACTTTGAGTACTTATTAGTATTTTGACCATAACTTTCTCATCCAAAGTCCAAATGAAGTGATCTTTGTGGAAACGGAAAGCTAAGAGATAGAGCTACAACTTTTGTGAAGATGCCTAATACTAATTCCAGCAAGAAATTCATCGTGGCGAATTTTTTATTTGCCGGCAGTGAGTTTCGTAATTTTTCAAATCCGAAAATTATTATTTTTTATCTGTTTTTCAAATCTCTTCCATCCAAAACTTGTGTTTTATTCCCAAAACATCCCTAGAAGCCCTAAGGTTATAAATAGATTAGTTTAGGACCTTCGGGAAGAAGGATGATATATATCAAAAGGGGCAATACATGAGATTCTAGAAAAGGATACTTTGAAGGTAAATATCTCCATTGATGCAACTGAAGCTTTCCAGATATTACTAATCCAATAAGCTTTCTTCTACTATTTTTTTTATGTTTTGTTTCCTGAATATTTCAATGTTTGATTTAGTTACCATGGGTAGCTAAACCTCTATGTAATTGAGAAAAATTCTAAGCCCTAGACATAATTTTAATGGATTTATTCTATATTTAGTTCGTTCTTCTTTTATTGTCCATGGAGATGTAGTTGCTTTACTGTTTTAATTCTATAACATGTTTAATTAATTGATTAGGGTGTACAACTAATAAATAAAATAAACATCTTAAAATTAACTTTAGTAACAATTTGAGATTATATTCCAAAATAAATCAATACCTACTTTAAAAAGGTCATAACATATACAGCTATTTGACTAGTCTAGTCATTACTTCTTAGAACATTAAAGCTTTTATTAAATCTAAAGATTAATTTATTTAGATTATTCAATGATTATGGTTGTTTAATAAGCGTACATTTACTTAACTATTCTTTAAGAAGAAGTAGAGGATTTTCAATCCTTAAAATTAGAGTTTTCATGTTGAATAATTAGAATTAGAATTAAGGAATAAATTAGTTGAAATCCTTGTCTAGTGGTGAAGAACGATCATCAATTACGCTTTCCTTATTATTATCTTCTTTCTTTATTTTATTTGTTTGCTTTCAATTGCTTTCACAATCTCAAAAACCCCTTTATATAAGTAATTTTTAATAAATTTAGAATTAATTCTCTACGGAAAAGACTCTTACTTTCATTATACTCATTTAGACGACACTTGTAGACATAAGTAAAATTAAAATTGCTTGTCGCTGTGCTTCACATCACAGGTGTCCTTCAATTATTTTACTCGAGAAGGCTAGCGATCGCTTTATATACGTGGATTTCTGAGGCATGAACCTCAATATTCTACTCTAGAAATCCAATTGTTAACAAGTTTGACTTGACGCGTGAATTCAAAATTAGATATTTGGTTTCACACCCATTTTCTGTTCGGCCCATTCTTATTTTTGGCCATTCTACCGCCAGAGAGGGATGAGGTCCGAGTACCAAATTGACCCTTAGAAAAATCGAGCCTCTTTCTTTTTAAAATTAAATGGACTTGGGAAAAAGTTATTAGGTTTGGTTTTACCATGTTAATCCCCTTTTTAAGAATATTATGTTATAGTAAATCAATTAGCAAAAGATTCTCAAAAAATTCTTTTGCTCAGGCAAAGGCTACTCTATCCAGGTTTCTTTATAAGATATTTTGTAATTATACTGTTTTATATTTCAAAAGTTTGCCTATACATAGGGAAAAATTGTAAATCAAACAATTCAATTTTCAATTTTTTTTTTCTTTCAACTAGTCAACATTTATTTCCTCTTAGCTCACAAATAATTTAATTGGGAATTTAGGATAACTTGTTCCTTTAAAAGTTAAATAAAATTCCAAGATCTTTCTTTAGAGTTGTTTTCCCAAATAGCTTTTCTATCCTACTTTCTACTAAATTTGGTTTACTTATCTAAATCAAAGTTATATTCAGATTATGTATTTTACCGAAATCGACCATACCATGTTATTCATCAAGTATATATATCAACAAAGACAAATATCACATAAACAAAATGAAGAAGATAAAAGTTTGTAAATGTTTTTATAAATACAGGAACCAATGTTTGGGAAAACCAACAAACAAATGAGGTGGTCATTTGAGATGCGTCTGCTGGTCAAGTTATATGCAAAATAAAGTCATATAAATGTTTACACCAAATAAACTAATCAAGGAGAACAAACAACTTAATCACTAGTTCTCCCTTGATCCAAATCCCATCTCTATACACCCTTCTTGCTTCCTGTGCTCAAAGCTTCAGATTTGCATATGGGGCAGACATTCTTCAATACTAGCCAATTCTTTAAACATTCTGCATGGTACTCATGTCCACAATCCAGACTACCAACCTTCTCCAGATTCTTATAATTATCCTGCCAAATCCGAATCCAACAAATGAAATCAGGACAGAAAGTTCTCAATATGCTCTGATTAGTAACGCGAATTTATGGGAGTTTTATAGTACCTGGCATATAATGCAACATTCAGCTTCCTTTTCTGGACATTCTTCTGTTCCAGATGATAAATAAGGCATTGTCTTTAATCGTCTTGTTATCATCTCCTCTGTAAGGCCAGTGTTTACGTTTCCAATTCGCTCTCCCAATGCAAGAAGTTCCTGCAATTTAAAATTTATGATAGGGTCGAAAATATCAGAAATGGCTTGTACATAGTTGACATAACAAACTGGAATCTTTCAATTAATACTATAAAACTTACTTCATAAGACATGTCCTCTATGTCCAAGCGCATGTCGCTATGGTGGTCAATGAGATCCTCTACTTCATAAAAGTCTGGAAGATCTAGAATGGCAACCTCCTATAAAAATCAGCAAAACACAGCTTAGCCAATTGTTATAAGAAACAATTTTACATCCCAAATGAACAAAGATGACAGAGATGAAGAGAAATACATCAGTCCGCATAAGCCTCAATTGGGCAAGTTGCTGTCGTCTTGAAGTAGCATCAGGAATGACATCTCGATGAGGTCGGTATATCCTCAATCCAGTTGGTGGAACAGTTCCAGGTTGCCTATGACCTGTCTCCGGCCCATTATGAGATGAATTTGAACTGCTGCGCGAGGAATTTGAGGATCTATAATGAGCTGATGGTAAGTTATTAAGGCTTCTCGGTCCCTGGACATGCGGTAGTGGATGATGATTCTGATGCCGGTGGCTCAATTGAGGTGGGTGTCGTAGACTTTGTGAACCTCTACTGTTCGATGTTTCATGATATCTGGGCATACCCATATTCACAATGTCAATGGAACCTACGCCGTTGCCCCCTGTAAGTCATACAAATTGTCAAGATAAAATGAACAGAATAGTAGATTCAACTAGACTGCAGAAATATGGAAAAAAGAACTTGCCATGCATGAAAGGAATACTTGGACCCAGATTCCATGCTGAAGCACCTACATCACCAGAATTGCTGCTTAAATGTTCCAACCATGGTGGATGAGATGGGGGAAAGTGCGGGCTCATATAGTTTCCTTGAGCAAGATGGTGATGGTTATGGTCATGCATCATAACAGACTCCAGCCCAGCTGCAACCAATCCATTCCTTACACCATTCTGAGGCTGTACTTCCATAACTGAAGGGTTTCCATTTCCTATATACCGAGGCAGGGAAAAAGATGCAGGATCTGAAGCAGCAACCCCATCAGCATGTCTTGTGTTCAAAGCAGGAACTACAGAACTGGAATTTGCAGAAGTATTAAAAGTTTGGTGATTTCCTGGGATACCTTCAGGAGTTTTTCTTTTGTATGGACCTCTAGCACCATCCACAAAGTGATTATTTCTATCAAACTGATCGGCAGAAATTCCAACAATCCCATAACCATTAGAGGATGACAATTGATCCGAGGACCTGTGATTTAGAGCAACAGGTAACACACCGGCACTAGACGAAGGGGGCATGTACGAATAATAACTGCTACCAGGCTGAACATTATATTGGGTCGGTCCGTAAAACATTAGATTTTCATAACGCTCAGGTAAATATTGAGTATCAAAATTTGAACTGCTCCCTGAGGCCGTTACCATTGCACAAATATTTGGCTGTTGGAAGGTTGTTGAAGGCCTTAAATGAACAGAATGCCCTTGATAGAAATATCCTGGCCCTTGATTCATTTCCATATCAATCATCGGATTAGGGCATAACATATGTCTATGTCCCATATTGGTGAAACTTGTGATGAAGCGAATGACACCTGCACTTCCCAGCCAAAATTAACAGAAACAAGTCAGATAACTATTTTTTTAATAAGAGAATCAATCAAAAAGGCTTAAGGAATACAATTGTTATAAGAGTTCATAGCCAAAATTCGACAGAAAGTATTGATATTTCCATTCAACTCCTGAAAACAACAAAAAATTAAAAGTCTAGCAGACTTCTAACCCAAAAATAAATAAATAAATAAAAAAGTTTTACGCAAATTCCAGCAGTTAAAAACTCAAGCATGTGACAATACATGAAACAGACATAGAGTCAATTTTGTTTCAGGATAGCTACATAAATATCTGACCTTAAACTTTTTCTTCCTCATTCCACAATTGCTTCTAAAAGTAACTAATAATTGTTAAGATAAAAGATGTCCAAGTTTTGGAAAACAGGGCTTCTCATTTAGGAGATGTTAAAAGCTAATTTTTAAAAAAATATATACTTTCCATACTCAGTTTTCTTTCTTCTTTTATTATCAGAGAGACCTAAATTACAGCAAATATTTTGCAAGTAAAACCAATTACTCATGGCACCTCTTTATGGGCAATGATAGACACAATAAAAATAAGCATATCAGAAAACAAAATTTTCTGACGAAACAAACAAGAAACCCTATGAAATGCAAAAGAAAAGAGACTAGAGTATGCCAAAAAAACAAAAGAACGGTTCATTGTTTTACAAATCTTCAGGAAAATAGATTAATAGAGGCAACATCCAGTACTTCTAATTCTAAGACAGCCATGCCTCACCATATAAGGTTTCTCAAAAAAACTTAGGTTAACATAGGTAGAGGTGATTTGAAAATTATGCTTCAAACACTATACTTGAACCCTACACCAAAACATATGGTTTGGAGGGCGGGAAAGGATAAGGATGTCAAGCAACCCATCTAAAGCAATTTAGGCGGCAACATAAAGAAGATAAATGTAACGTCATAAATACTAGACAAGAAGGACACTATATAAGCACATGCAACAGCCTATTCCAAGGATGAAGGAGCTTCATAAAGCCAAAAAAAAATCCTTTGAAATAAGCTATATTGGCAATTTATAATTTTCTATAGTTATAAACTAAGTCCCCGTTACATTTTAGTGTACCTATCTCCAAATTAGCATATAACAAGACAGCACAAAATCTCCACTATTATCTCATATAAAACAAGGAATCCTCACGTAATTGATCATTTAAGAAAATGGAAGACAAAAACAGCCATTACGAGGCAAGTTTTTTCCATAATAGCACCATAAAGAAAACTGGAATGATGATTCATGATCACAAGATATATAACACACAATATTAATAATGAAGAAGAGCAATAACAGGTAAATGCATAACAATCAAAATGACAAACAAAACAAAGAAAGAGATCCCATGTTAGCCTTTGCATGAAGACCATCTTAATAAGGTAAAATTAAGAATTAGGGAAGAATTAAAAATTAAATAAAAACTTGGACACCTGATTATACCATAATTTAGCGAAGAATTCCGAAGACCCTCTAATCTTAACTTGGAAGACAATTGAGATAACAAAAAGAACTAGAACAAACCCAACAATAAATATAAAGAAAAGGAAAAATCACCAATGCATGAAACTTTGACAGCTCTAGTCCCCTCGAGAACAACGTAGTAATGTCAAAGCAAATTATCCATAAACTAAAATATAACCCATTATTTAAAAGACTAAAAGCACCAAGTTTTAGCTTCATAGGGAATTTTTTCAATATTGCATTTCAACCATATAAATTGCATGCATTTCCAAGAAATCCATGAGACAAAAACCAGAAACACCCAAGAATTCCATAAAAAAATTTCGTTTTTTTTTTTTCACGGATTTATCCCGTAGATTACCTTAATTAACGAAACCCATATCATAAATGCACCAAAAAATCATCTTGGATTTATGTACCTTGTTATCATGAACAAACATCCAAAATTCACCGACGAAAGCGATCAAAAAGCCGAACCCAGATAAATTCAATTAGTGCCTGCAAAAAATTCCCCAAATAAAAAAAAAAACCCTAAATTACAAACCAGGAACATAAAAAACCAATCAAAAAATGATTAACAAGAACAAAAACACACCCAAAAAAAAACCCTCATTTGAACACCAACCACGGGAAAAGATAACAAATTTGAGGGAAAAACCAGAAATGGAGATCAGATTACGAAGAACAAGAAGAAGAAACTCACCACAACAAGAATTGATCACACGAAAAAAGATTAGGGATCTGGTAGAGAAGCTCTTAGAGAGAGAAAATGGAAACTTGTGCTTATAATTGAGATAGAGAGAGAGAAAAGGGAAATCGAGAGAGATTAGAATTTAATTGGCGTGGTTTTGCCTCTATTTTCCATTTTTATACGCATAGAATTTCTTATTATATTTTTGGTTTTACTTTCTTTCTTAGCTTATCTGTAGAGATTAATTAGATTTTCTATTTTATACTTCAATTAATAAAGAAATTTCAGTCAAAAAATAATAATAAAGAAATTAATGATAAATCTATAAAATTATTTAAATTTAGATTAAACGTATAGGTGGGACTCGTTTTTGTTCATAATTTTACCATAAATAAGTTATGCTCACCCAATTTAGAGATTAAAATTATATATTTTACTTGAAGAATTAAAGTGAAAAATTAATCCCATTTAAAGAGTCTAAATTCTCATTTTCCAAGTCACATAATAGTAAAATTCAAAAAGAAAAACCCATTTCTAAGAAGCTTCACACTATCCTCATGTGCAAATTAGTGAACTACTCATCGTTGACCAAGAACACAATTAAAAAGAAACGTTTTTATTGTGTGTTTAAGATTTATTATTTGTTTATTTGATTATTTTTGGTAAGAGGAGATTTAGGAACTTGCGTGGGTTGTGTGATTTATGATGATAATTATCATGAAAAATGAGAGGTCGTTTTAACAGGAAGGTTTGTTTTGAATGTGTCCTTTGCCCAATAGAAACCTTGTCGTCTTATTTTAGCAAATGGATAATAAAATGACCACAAATCGTCAACATCACCTAATTGTTCACAAAAAAATTAGAAACTAAAATTGGGGGAAAATAAAAAGGTTCACAAATGCCCAAAGGATATTCCTTTCATGCAAATTTACATATACAGGCATGATTGAGGTGGGCCTTAATGGTTTTCCCTTATTATTAGTACCTTTTTAATATATATATATTTTGTTGATGTGCTTTTGTGCTCGACCTAGAAAGACCTTCAGGGCTAAAAGGGGAACGCGGTGGAGTCTTGCAAAAGCGAAAACAGGTGAGCGGTCGGAAGCTATCTTTCTGATAACCTTCTGATGCCTAAGTCAATGCTTGAGATCGAATTCATGTAAAAAAATGTGTGATCTCTCTGAGTGAGTAGAAAATAACATACATTTGTGAGTGAAAAGGTTGGGTATATATAGTGTTTGGAGGGATTGGGATAGTCATTGAGTATTAAATGCATTTAATGCCGACCTACTTCTAGGAAGACCTTAAGGAAGGTCCCAGGAAGCTCTTCACATGAAAGAAATGCCTTGATTGTTGATTGGAGAAAGTAATGGGTGTGTAGTGGGCATATTAAATGCCTTTAAATGTTTCCTTAAATGTGCTCAACACATTTAAGGAGAGCATTGATTGTAACGCCACGACTTTTTACCATGACTTTTAACTAATTACGTAAGGAAAATCATAGTAGTTTAAATTTTTTGCTTCATATAGAAATAACACGTTTCATAAGGAGAAGGATTACTCTTCTCACCTACGTTCTGGTAACCTTAACTTTCGGCTAAACTCCTATTCCTTATTTTCAGGAAAGAAACTGATACCAGCATAGATAATAAAATATAACTTAAACCCTAATTACTATTACAACCCCACTTAATAAATAAATAATTGTACGTTCTAAAATAACTTCAAAGTGGAAACGCCGTAACATATTCACATATATTTCTTCTACTGCCCTCCTAAACCTCTCCCAATCAGCAAGTATGTTACTCCACATATGCAACCTACATCATAAAACATAAGTTAGTAAGTTTAAAACTCAATAAATACAAACGTGTAACACACCAGAACACACTGTTTACTAAGCGTGGTCCGCACACAATAGGAGGTTGTCTTATCAACACAAAATATCATAATTCATAATAACATATACACACAACTTATCTTAACTAAATCATGAACTTAAAATCTTATAGCGTAATTCATTAACTTACTTAACAACGTAATTACATATACACATAAACACATAATTCGGTTCACAGGACTTACTGTGCCTTGGCCTACTGGTTCTACCATACACATTAACACATAATCACATAATCATTGACCAAAATGTCAATACTGACGCACCCCCAGAAACTAGGTCTGTAAAACCAATCGACCAAAGTTTCTGGTCCTAAACATTCAACATATCCTTGTATAAGAAGGTACAGCGGAGTAGCTCACTCTGGAATAATCATCGGAGGCCACAAGAATGTTATCGTAAAAGGCGGTGGTGCGACATCGTTAAATTCATAAATCATAATTCATAGTTTTAATTCATGTTACATTTAAAAAGCACTTTCGCAATTTAAATAAAACATTATAAATGAAAGAGTCGTCTTACTAACATAGATGCAGCTCACTCCAAAATATTCAGAGGCCACAGGTGCGGCTCACTCCGTCATAAATGGAGGCCACAGCCGTAGCTCTCTCCGTAATAATCGGAGGCCACAGGAATGTTCGTAATAGGCAAACATAAAACATGCTTCTTTTCAAACATAACACCATAAAAATCTCATTAAACGTACGATTATCACATAACACACATTCTCAATTAACATTTAACACATGGCAACTTCAAACGTCATAATAACTTAAAATTGTCTTCTAATTAAACACATCAACATATCCACATGGTTCATGTACACATGCAACATCTACAACAGAGCATAACAATCAATATCATCATCACATAACACTAATCACTAGTGTCTCTCATATGAGACGCATGTTAGCAACTAACATATAAACACTGGTGTCTCTCAGATGAGACGTAGGTTAAAATAAATAGCTTATGCTTACAATTTTGCAGCGCTCCTCAATCCGATCTTAACCTGAACACAAACGACTATATCGTTGTTTGCACAAAGCACAATCACTGTACTAATTCTAATTCCAAACCATGTCATACTCAAACACATCAGTTTCAAACACAACAATCAATTTCCAGAAATCATAAGACCACTGAGAATCATATAAATGATATTCTCAGACGTAAACATACGTTCATCATCGAACAACCAACACAAATTTGCCAGTAAAATCACAAGTTATCAAAAACCCAGATCATCATATAATCAATCAAGAATAACATCATGCTCAATATATGATTAGGGTTAGAGTATTCATA
>WUAT03258537.1:0-11135 GCA_010015005.3 Ulmus americana | reverse complement strand
GAATATTCCATGGAATATATCTGATGAATGATGAGCCAGTAATTAGAAGGGTATTTTCGTCTTTCTCCTTGATCTCAGGTTAGTCAGAAGATATCAATCTTGACTTGACTAAGTGTTGAATGGCTCCTTGAGGAACCAAATGACCTAAGGAGATTCTTGATGCAAACAATAGCCTATCACAGGCGTGTTGGATAGACTCGATAAAATATTGGGTTCATAAGTCGGGAAAAACTGGCGAGACAGACAAAATCACAATGTCCGTCCTGGAAAGCCTGTGGCCCATACAGGCTGTGTTCGTAGAACTGTGGAGTAAGGCTCGGATGAGCAGGTGTTGGACCATCGGTCGGATGGTTGGAAGTGACATTTGGGACATCGTTCCTCCGTACGATCGTCATTTCATGTGTGATGAGTATGATAAAGCTAGTCCTCCTCCCACCTGATCTTGACCCAAGCTTGAGCCAAGACATCTTCCATCGTGGTGTAGTTGAACTTTGTGAGCTATTTGTAGAGATTGCTATCAAGTTGAAGTCCCTTTTGGAAGGCCTCAACCGTAGTCTCTTGATTACACAATGGAATGGAGACCTTGTCTCAATTGAAGCATCCAACATGTTGAGGAGTGACTCATTGTGATATTGTAAGATGCGGTATAAGTCTCCGGAGAGTTTCTCTAATTTCTTGCTGTTGGTGATTTACTCTACAAAGGTGTCCGTGAGCTGGGTGAAGGAAGAGATGGAATTGTTTGGTAGGTTAGTGTACCATTGGAGTGCTGGTCCCATCAGGCTAGACCCAAAACTTTTTCACAGACAAGCTTCACGAAGGTCTCATGGTATGGTAGCAGTGAACATGCGCTACTTGTAAGATGTGATCTGTATAGTCTGTTGTGTCATCGTCAAGCTTCATGTTAGGGAAGGAAAACTTCTTTGGCATTTCTACCATTGCAATGGAGTCTACAAACAGATAATTGGCATAATTGTATGGTAGACTTTTCTTGAGCGGAGTTGGGACCCCCAGGGAACCTCTGAATCATAGCTTCCATTTCAACCAACCTCTTTGCCACAGCTAGTTCCATAGGAGTGTTGGCTAAAGAAAAGAGACCGGCACTACAAGTGAGCATAGGCATTGATCCTCCACTCAATGTAGCATGCAAGGCTGGGTTGATGAAATTGGTGTATAGAGGAAGGGGTTGGTAGACTAGACTAGCCATAGATAGAAGCAGAGTGTTGAGTGAAGCCCAGATGTTGTATGCAAACACCAGTTGGTAGATTGGTAGCATGGTCGGTTGGGAGAACAGATTCGACGTAGTATGTAGCACTTGGAGACCAACTGATATGGGTTGGGACATGGCGAGATCAACTACAGAACTAGCAAGATTAGACATAGAGTCGTCTATGACCAGTACGCTGGTGAGTGGAGTGGACGTAGAGTTACTAATGACAGTACACTAAATGCTTGTAGGTTGTGAAGAGGTGCTTCCCGGTTCCGGAGTCATGAGAGATTACATTGGAGGGATCGAGACCCAAAACCTAGCATCTAGATGCCACTGAGGCATAGACTCAATAGCGGAGAGTCGCTGTACCTGCTCCTGGAGAGTGCAATTTTCAATGCATAGAATTCCGCATTCAGCCTTCATAGTCACGAACTTATTGGAGTTCTCTTGGACCTGGGCGGTGAATGCAACAATCTAGGCTGCGAAGTTGATGGTGGCCAAAGTGTTCGAACTCTTTGCCATGAATTGTCGAGGCCTCACGATGGGTGCCAAATTGTAGACGGTAGAAACTACAATTGAATTTCTTTTGTATGCGAGGCCATCGGCAACCTGTTTGACCTGTGAGATATAGAAATCAGATGTGATCATGAAGTTCTTGACATTGGGGGGGGGGGTTGCCTGCCAAAGGAACTCCGACGGTCAAGTTAGCTCATGGAGAGATGTAAAAGATCCAAGAGGATGCATAAAGATGTCAATAACATCAAGAAGATAAAGAAAGTGTTACTGTGACTGGGAAACGATGTGCACGACGTGAGGCGATATTTCCCTTTGGAGGGATCGGAGGAACATTGGTACCAACTATGGAGAATATGGAGAATTTTGAGAAATCTCTAGAGAGGAAATTGGCATGCCAAAGATCATATGGAAGTTGAAGAGATCATCCCCTTGTTGAGAGGATTCTCCTAGTATATATAGGAAAGGGGGAATAAATGGGCTCTTAATGGGGTAATGTGAGAGATCCATAGTTACACCTATTAATGGGCTAGCTGTTGGAGTCTACAGT
Organism: Ulmus americana; assembly: GCA_010015005.3. Lineage (NCBI taxonomy): Eukaryota > Viridiplantae > Streptophyta > Magnoliopsida > Rosales > Ulmaceae > Ulmus > Ulmus americana. The sequence goes on along the minus strand of WUAT03258537.1, from coordinate 8,865 downwards.
TGGTATAATGAAAGGCCATGAGCTAATGGCCATAATAGAACATTGATGACCATCAAGGGAGCACTCAATGCTATGTAATCCCCATGGGGAGTTAATGTAGAGTGAGCTGAAAGGTCAAGAGTCACCCATTGGAAGGTGACCTGATTCGTGGTGGGCCAACCTAACCCGTAGAGTGACCTGGCCCATGGACTGGGCCGTCCTATAGAGTGGGTAGGCTTTAGAATGGGCCTAGTATAGAGTCCATTGGAACTGAGCCTTGTAAGAGCCAATTGGCCTTAGTTATAGGACCCGAGGTGGGCTTTAGTGTTGAGCCAAAGAATTGGGCTATCACGTTGAACCGACGTAGATGGGTCGTGACATTAAACCCGATCATAGTATGATGTGGCACATGGCTAGCTGACTGGCATGGAAGGTAAAATGGTCAATACGAATTTTTGCCCATACAAGACCGGCCATATCATTTTAAAGAGCTTTTCACAAAAATAAGTTTTACAAAGCTCATATCATTTTAATCGTAGAGCCTACATCAATTAATCTCAGTACCTATATTTTTTCCTGATTAGATGCCATGACTTTGAGTGTAAAATAATATTGCTATGATTTTTTCGTATGTCCTTACTGTGATATCTGAACTCTCAATTGTTATATGTGATAATAAATATGAAATAGGTTTACATGAATTATATCATATCAACTACAGAGTCTGTATCAGTAGAACTCATTGTCTACAATTAGCTAACTTATAAGTTGTGACTCTAGATGTGAACTATATATTGTAGTAAGTTGTTGATATGATTATTCGGTATAGTCTGAGCTAATAATGTTGGTTGTGAGTCTAAATATGCAATGTTAATAACACGCTAAGTAAATTGCACATTTTTGTGAGATAGCACGTTTGTACTTGCTGAGCTCCGGCTCACAACTTATGTTCGTCTGGTAGGTATATCTAATGGACTATCAGACTTGTTGGACAGGAGATGTTCTGAAGGGTTGGTATGGGTAGAAGCCGCTATGCATTCATGTTTTCTGCTACATGATTTTTAAGTATAAAATTATTATTTTACCATATGATTTGTAAAATTATAAGCCTGGCATCTCCAATAACCCTATGCTTTCTAAGTGTCGTATTCTTAAATCTGAAAGAAAAAGATTTTAAATAGCGAACGAGAGTTACCAGGTTGTAAGGAAATAGTTTGATATTTTCCTTATCTAAAATGTTTTTATGAATCAACAGGTTTTCCAAATAAGTTTTCTTAAATATTATATCCTAAAGTATCTTTTGCAATACTGTTTTCAAAAGTATGTTTCAAAAAAAAATTTACTCTGATTTTTCCTAGTATTTATTTGTAAAAGTCTTGGTAGGTTTCGAGTCGTCACATAAAGGTTTTGATTATGGCAAGAAAATTCAATGTCATAATCTTGTTTACATTAGTTGAGTTAGGTATCAATTATTATGTTTCGAATTCATGACCAAACACAACTTCATTTATACATAGTTATAAACATAGGATACATTTGCCATTCATTACAGATATTCCTTGCCCATCGAGATTCACATACCAAAATGTGAGCCGTTCACATCATGGCTCATCTAGAAACATAACTTAAAAGAAAATTTAAAGAAAATAGCTTAATATTTGCAAAGTCTTTTTCCTTCATGGTTTTCCTATGTTTTAGCTTTGGATAGTGTTGCTGCATTCGAGGTGGTAGCTCCCGAATTTCTTAAAGGTCAACCCATCTCAACGTAACTAGTTTTGGGTCATCCAAAATATATATGTCTATGCTGAAGCACTTGTTGTCTCATCCATTCTAGTTTTGCTAAATGACCTCGGAACGTAAGTATAATCTCTACAGTAAAAATTGGCATATTGACTGACTATTTTGGCATTCCTTGTAAGAACATTCTTCGCTTCTCTTCATCTGATAGCTCTTTCAGACTATCATTTATTACCCCGCCCTTGAATTGTTGCACATATTCCTCCATAGACTCCCCAACAACGTGGCCCCAAAATCACATGATAGTCGAATAGTCCAAATTTGGTCTGACTCCTCATCTGACATAGGGCTTATCAGCTCATCCTTCGAAACAAATCTAGTCAGAATCAGATCTATGAACTTTGCCCATGACAGTTACCTTGGATCAATTCTGGTTGACCTCCCCCTTTTGTTGTTATTTCTCTAAGTTGCATTACTATAAGCGGTACCTAGCTACTAGCTGAGTATCTAGAAGCTTATAACATCATGTGCACTTCGTGGATCCAATTTTCCACTTTCTCTTTAGACGGTTCTCAATCGCATGTTGGCAGATTGCCTTGGCAAAATGCTGCTACTCTACATTCATTTTGTAGATTATCGAATGGACTCTAGGTTTTGTCTACTAGGATATCTCTTTTCTAGTGGATCATTATTTGGTAGATTACCTCCTTCATTGGCTATATCTTGTTTTCCTTACTATATTGAAAACTAAACTTTAGTCATAACTTAAGTAATTTAGAAAGATAACTTACCTGGATTGTCATAAGCTTGTTGTGAAGTGTTTAGAAGTGTGATAGCAGGGGAAAAGCTTTGATGCCAACATGTGGTAACCCAAATCCTACCAGGACTTTTAATCGTAAACTTAGTGAAAATCAGAGTCATTTTTTTAAAACATGCTCGGACTAAAAATGTCTTGGTCGTGAAAATTTTCAAATACAAAATCCCTGAATGTATTTTGTGTCCTGGTAAGAATCGTTCGTCACTATCTACTATCTTAAACATGTTATGGAACAAATTAAATACATGATAGAAGGTTACTAGCAAGTGAAAAGCTTACTAGTGTATAGGCAAAAAATCCGTATGAAACCTCTACCCACTATTAGGTCAACAGACTATTTTCCATGGCCTATTGGAAGTTGGTTCTACGGTATGGTCCACTAATAGTTAGCTCTACACTATGGCCCACTAATAGTTGGCTCTACATTTTAGCCTCACTATTAGTTTGCTGTACTATATGGCCCACTAATAATTGGCTCTACGCTACAGCCCACTAATAGATAGCTCTATGCTACAGCCCACTAATAGTTGGCTCTATGCCACAACACATTAAAAGTTGGCTCTACGCGACGGTCCAGCCATATTTGGCTCAATGCCAAAGCCCATCCTATAGAAAGCCAACTCTACGAGGAGGCCCTTTCCGTAAATTTGTCCACTCTATGGGTCAGTCTGCTCTATGAGTCGGTCCACTCTACAGATCATCCCACTCAATGAACTAGGCTACTCTACCAGTTGACCCAGTCTATGATCTAGGCCATCCTATAGGGTGGGCTGACCTACGAACTGGGTCACCCTACATGTTGGGTTGGGTCACTCCATGGATTGGACCATTCCATGCTTCGGCTCATCATCCGCTCTATGGACAAAGTCTTTTACTCCTTTAGTCATGAAGGATGACTTCCATAGAGAGGTTACAACAATCTCGTTAAGTTAGCAGACATAACTTTCTGCTCTACAGTAGACGTAGAGCCAACAATTACTTTGGTCTGCGAATGTAACAGTCGTAATGCCATGCTAAGTTAGTGGACATAAGGTCCTACTCTACGATAGACATAGAGCCATCATTTACTTCCCAATTACCTATAAGTATCAAGGTCGACCTTCTTAGAGGGGACACATCTCACTCTCACTAGGCTCTCACCTATCTGACCATCACTCACCCTCTCATACTCACTTGATCTGATACTGTCATCATTCTACATATGCCGTAGAGCTGAGTTCCGATCACTCTACATACACCGTAGAGCCGAGTTATGACTGCTCTATGACATCTGTCACACCATAGATCCACGGTCATGGTGACACTTATCCTAACTCTATATCTCTTTATTGACTCTTTATCTCTTGATCTCCATTGCTAACTTTGCCATCAGAGCTTTGTTGGCTACACCACCTTGGTGTCAAAGACTTCACAATCACCCTTTTTTTCTATGTGTCTTTACTTATAGGTCAAACAGGTTATCGGTGGCCTCATCCTCACAAATCCCAATATTAGAATTCTGAACGTCTACAATTTGGTGCCCACTATGGGGCCTCAACAATCATCCAACTAGAGATGACCTCCCTCATGGCAGAGAATGTGGAGACTCTATCGATCGACATAGCGGCCTAGATTGTTGTCTTCACCATGCAAGTCCAAGAGAATGCGAAAAAGTTCAAGGTACTGGAAGATGAGAACGCTACTGTCCGAGCATTGAACTAGACTCTCCAAGAGCAAATCCAACAATTTTGCTCCCTTGAGTCTACGTCGCAGCAGCAACATGATTCCAGGTTCTGTTTTCCAATTTTCCTGATACAGCCACTTATGACACCTGAGCCTCGTGGATTGTTGAGCCAACCACCATCTTTCCAATCAACCATCAATAATTGCTCTAAGTGAACACCAACAAGATCTATCGAAGGTCTCACCACTGGATCCAAGCTGGGTCAACTGGCTTTTCCACCCCCACTCAACATTGAGCCACTCGTTCAGTCGACACCACTCTTGTGATTCCTACCGTTTGACTTCTAACCTCCAATCCACCAGTCGTTCCAGCCAATGGCCAGTCCATTTTACTAGTTAGTTCCTTCCTTCACCAGAACCTTCAACTTGACTCTACATCGCATGTTGAGTAGAGTCCCCATGCCACATGCAACCACCAACACTGGCTTCTTCTCATCCACTGGGACTTCTTTAGAGCAGGTGATGCCAAAAAGGTAGGCAAAGATGGTGGCGATGATCTAGTGGATCCTCGAGGTTCCAACCCCGCTCAAGAAGATTTTTCCCCAATACTATGCCGACTCACCCTTCTTTGACTCCATCACCCTCATTGAGATGCCAAAGAAGTTTACCTTCCCTAACATGAAGCTCTGCGATAGCACGATAGATCTAGACGACCACATTGCCTCCTACAAGCAAAGGATGTTCACCGCCACCATACCTCGCAAGCTCCATGAGGTCTGCATGTGTAAGAGTTTCAACTCGAGCCTGACAGGACCAGCTCTCTAGTGGTACACCGACCTACCAGCTCTCTAGTGGTACAACTCGAGCCTGACAAGCAAAGGATCATCTTTTACCCAGCTCACGGATACCTCCGTTGAGCAATTTTCCAGTAGCAAGAAGCTCTCAGGTGACCTATACTAAATCTAACAACATTGTGGACAATCACTTAGGCACTAGGTCGACTGCTTCAACTATGAGAAAGTATCCATCCATTATAGCAACCAGGAGACAGTCATCGATGCCTTTTAAAAAGGTCTCTTCCCTGACAAAGATCTCTACACAGATCTCACCAAGTTCAATTGCACAACTATGGAAGATGTTCTTGTTCATTCTTGGGTAGATATTGGATTGGAGGAAGATGAATTCTACTGCAACTGACGAACTTCGTATGAGAAGCAATAAGATTACCATCACATCAAGCGGCCCAATTAACGAGCCAACACTTGACTTGCTGAGTCATATCCTAAAGCCCCAAGGAAAGCTCCAACTCAAGACAGGAGATGCGTACTTGACCGACCATTGGTCCGGCCCACCAAGAGAGCCCCATCTCTGACTAACTGCACGTGAGTGCCAAAGTACAACCTCAACATCGAGCCCATAGAGTTAGTCACTGTCATGATGGGTATGAGCAACACCATTAGATGTCCTAACAAGCCAAAGAACCCCAGCAATAAGTGTGACACAACTAAGTGTTGTGAGTTCCACATGGACCATGGACACAACATCGCCGACTGTAGGCTACTACTGGCCTTCCATGCAGTCCAATTCCACCAACCATTTTTGACACTACAACAACTAGTAGCACCTTGCACATGTTTCGAATCTTTCTCTAGAGTAACTCATTCCCATCCTTTTATCTTGGCCATTCATGAAATGGGGGATGGACATCGTTGGAAAGTTGCCAACAGCACCACGGCAGCAGGTCTACATGTTCGCAATCATCGACTACTTCACCAAGTGGATCGAGGCTAATGTATTTCAACAAATCTAAGGCCATGAAATAAAGAACTTCGTCTAGAAGAATGTCATCTACTGATTTGGGGTGCCAAAGGAGATAGTCACTGATAACGGCTCTTAATTCATCAGCTTTGAGTTCTAAGACTTTTGCAAGGAATGGGGGATCAAGCTAAAATTTTCAACGCTGAGCTACCCTCAAGCAAACGGGTAGGCCGAGTCTTCTAAAATGACAATCATCAAGACACTAAAGAAGCGGCTGAAGAAAGTGAAGGGTGCATGGGCCTAACAAGCTACCCAGAGTACTTTGGTCTTACTACACCACTGCTTGGACGTTGATCAGTGAGACCCCCTATTTGCTACCCTACGGCTCTGAGGCAGTCATTCCAGTTGAATCGGGGATCCTGTCAGCAAGGTACCAATAGCTCGACAAGGACACCAATGGGCAACAACTCAACCACAACCTTGACACCATAGAAGAGCTATGAGACAAGGCCTGCCTCCAGACGACCGCTTACCAGCATAAGGTCGCTCGACACAACAATAATAATAACAGGGTAAGGAACTTCAAACTTGGAGATTGGGTGCTACGCTGAATCTTCCAAAACACTAAGGATGCAAGCACATGTAAGCTCAATCGTACATGGGTAGGCCCCTACAAGATCACTAGGATCATCAAATAAGGGACCTACAAACTCCAAGCTCAGGATGGTCGCGACATCCACAATAGCTAGAATACCATCCAACTAAAGTTGTACCATTTCTAAACTCCATTCTTTCATTTATTATTTATCAGTTTCATCCTACAGTTACTGACTTATGCATCGGATGCCATCGGCCACCCCCTTTATCTCATCTCTATATGCAGTTATTGATAGCTTTGCTTCTCCATACAACAGGGGTCAACTGAACGCCAACACTTAAGGACAAGTAGGCATTGGTCCAGACCCATCCATCTTCAATCCTAGCTGACCCTACACTAAGATGGGATCTCAAGCAACAATAATGAAAGAAAAGAGCTCTTCCTTTTCATCTTTGTCATCGCTCCTCTTGCGGGTAGTACAAACCCTAATTCTTCTTGGGACATTCCTAATACCTCGACTCAAGATATGCTTGATCAGCTCCACATCTACTCTAACATCATTAGTTCCCATCTTCTTTGGGGCAAACTTTCTAATCTCCTTGATTGCCTTGGGTGCCTTCTTCTTAAGGGTGCATTCATGCAAGCACTGGTTGAGGTATGATGGTGTATGATAAGTACTTGAAAATTTACTTAGACTTAATGATTTATCAGAATCATTTATTGGAAATTTGGTTTAATTTATATAATTTTACTTAATTTTGTTATAAATGTGTTTTTTAGAATCATGGGTATTTTTAGTGTATTTTCAGGTCATAAAGTATTTAAAAATAATATTTGGATGAATAGTTATATTGGTGAGGAAATTTGTGACAGCTGGGATCAAATGGTTTGAAAATCGGAGTTGAAACGAAGAACTTATGTTATTTTTGTGATTGTGCTAAATTTGGCCAAGATGGATTCTGAGCATCTGTTAGTATTTTGGCCATAACTTTCTTATCCAAAGTCCAAATGAGGTGCTCTTTGCTGCGAGGGAAAGTTAATAGATAGAGCTACAACTTTTGTAAAGACTCCTAATACTAATTCTAGAAATAAACTCGCTTTGATGAATTTTTTATTCACCAAAGGCGAGTTTCACGATTTTTCAGATCCAAAAATTATTATCTTTTATCTGTTTTTCAAATCTCTTCTATCCAAAACTTATATTTTATCCCCAAAACATCCCTAGAAGCCATAGGGCTATAAATAGATTAGTTTAGGACCTTAGAGAGGATAGGACTTCACAAGGGAAAATATTTAGAGAAGAATGAGACTTGAAGAAGAAGAAGAATAAGAGGAGCTAAGATTCTCTAATTCACCTAAGCCTTTCTCTTCCCTTTTCTTATATTTTTCAATGAAATTTATTATGATCTTTTCAATTGTTGTGGATTGCTAAACTTCTTTGTAGTTGAAATGAATTCTAAGCCCTAGACATGATTTTAATAGAGTTATTCTAGTTAGTTCTTCATTCTTTTATTCTTCATGGAGATGTGGTTGATTTACTAGTAAAATTTCATAGTATGTTTAATTAATTGATTAGGTGTACAACTAGGAAATTAAATAAACATCTTAAAGTTAACCTTAGTAACAATTTGTGATTATATTCCAAAGTAAATCAATACCTTTAAAAGGCCATAACCTATGCAGCTCTTTGACTAATCTAGTCATTACTTCTTAGAACAATAAAGCTTTCATTAAATCTAAAAATTAATTCATTTAGATTATTTGATAATTAGGGTTGTTTAATAAGCGTACATTTACTCAACTATTATGTAAGAAGAAGTAGAAGATTTTCAATCCTTAAAATTAGAGTTTCCATGTTGAATATTAAAATTAGAATTAAGGAATAATTTAGTTGAAATTTATATTTAGTGGTGAAGAATGATTCTCAATTACTCTTGTCTTATTACTATTTTCTCTCATTATTTTATAATTGTTTATTTTCAATTTTGCCAACCCCCCCGCCGTTTTAATTTAAGTAATTTTCTTAATTAGAATATAATTTATCCTCTGCGGGAAAGCCTCTTACTTCCATTTTACTCATTTAGACGACATTTGTTAAGCAATAAGTAAGGTTAAATTGTTTGTCGCTTTCATTCACATCAGTAAGCATGTTCCATAATGCGCTCTACTGCCCTTGTCATGAGCGCCGTGGTGCCGAGCCGAGTTGCTTGATTTTTCTGCTTTTTTCTGGTACTTTTCAGCTTTATCATCAATTACATAATTGTTTCTATGCCAATTTAGGCTTACAAAATTCTAAAAATACATAGAAAAAACT
>WUAT03258426.1:0-11136 GCA_010015005.3 Ulmus americana | reverse complement strand
TAGAAATGTTGGGGGCAGCTACAACTACTTTGACCAGATCATTGTTGTAGTAGCTCAGATGGCAGCAGTAATTACTCAAGCCAATGGGACGCCCATTCCACGTATAGTATAACATCTAGGAGTGGAGATCCCACACATGGAAATTCATCTTTAGAACGAAGACTAGGTTGGTAATAATCAGAATTGAGCTCCCACAATTAGTCACCACATTGGCAACACTTGAGACTGGTTGCCTTCCTCAAGGAAGCTAATTTTGGACTCATACCACTCACAGAACTCATGCTAATAGCTGCCATAATGAAAATGAAAGATCATGCGATGTGATCGTCATCTCTGGACACCACTCCAACCAAGGAAAGCTGTCATCACCACGATTCAGGTGATGACCTGAATAACCAACTCCATAACCAGGACATGCAAAACAGAATTAGTGAGCAAAGAAATTATGACTTATGGAAAGCGACAGTATGAAACCTACTAGAAGAGGTTGATTATCCCTTTAGTAAGGATATCAGAATGGCGCACATGCCTCCACACCTGAAACTCCAAGACTGTCATGCTCCCAGATTGGCCTCTGCCAATTGAACACCTGGAGATCTATAAAAACTGGATGGAATAGAACTTGGCCTCAAATGCCTTCCAGTACCGAGCTTTCATCATCATCTTGATAAGCGTAGCTTGACGTCAGTTCAGGACCTTGTGCCCAGGGCCTATCTTTAGCTACCGCCAGCTATCTGAATCATTTATCTCCCAGTTTTCTTTCAACAAGGTGCATAGGAATCCAACATGACACCTCCACACCATCAAATAGAAAGAGAACAAGAGCACCAAAGCCTTCCTGAACCGTTTTGTCAAAGAAGAGACGAGCGTCAAAGACCATAATGACTTTACCACATGTAGGGCAATCATGGCTGGACTAGGGAGCATGACTGTTCTGAAGCTAAAAAGACTTCTAACATGGAAGCTAGCAAGCTCAGTTAAGACATACGCCTAGGGATAGTCGTAAGCTAGACTGTCTATTTAAAAACTTCAATTCAGAGGGCAATGGAAATAGTAATGGAAAGAACAACAAGGCTAGAAATAGGAACAACATAAATAATAACGACAATGGGAATCTAGCTCCTCAACAGAACTAAGTTCCACACTTCTGCAAATATACTCCTACCTTTGTGCCAGTCATCATGATCTATAATGAAAATGAGCACCTCGAGATCTTCACCATGCCCCCTAACATTAGGACTCCTTGAAGAACCTATCTCTCATCAAGCTCTACTTCTTTGCTGAACTCTGCATTCTTGCCGAGATTCGCACCAAGTCAAGCTCCCCTTCCTTGTCGAGCTTTCAATCCTTTTCAAGCATCGTACACTTGCTGAGCTCTCTAGCCTTGCTCAACTCCATAATCTCATCGAGCTTCACTCCCATGCTAGCTCCACTCTCTTGCCGAGCTTCGCTCCCATGCCAACTCTGCTCTCTTGTCGAGCTTTGCTCCCATGCCAGCCTCTCTCTCATACTAAGTTTTGTTCCCATATCGAGCTCTGTAGTCATGCAATCCTGCACTTAAGAAATTTTGAGCCAAAAACACTCAGGGGCACGCCGCTCTCTAACCCTCGGGACACCGAGCATATCCAACATTGTTTATCAATGACTGAGCTCATAGCTTTGCCTTCCACTCATTTTCTTTTAGCATATAAACGGTATAATTTTAAAATTATCTATCAGTAAAAGAACTATTCGGTTCCTCTTTCAATTCTCAGTTGTGTTATGAGGTTCGCTAACCTAAATAACCTTTCTCAATCTCAGAAGGCTAAAGCTGAATACACCACTTGGGCGATGCAGGCTCGATAGAATCACTTTAAATCTTAGAAATTTCACCAAGTTTCCAACAGTTCGGCCCTTGTTGACCGTGGTGAATTACAACTTTTATTTAGTCTTGGAAAAAATTTCATATGTTCAATTTTGTTCAATTTCACCTCTGAGCTCACCATGGGTTCCATCGATTGTTCTTAACCATCGATGTGGATACATAAATCCAACCTTAGTTTTTCACAACTAATTAGTATGTTTTGACTCGAGTTCGTCTCCTGGTTGGAAACATCCTACCTTAGAAAGGAGCAACCCAGTCAAAAATAACTAAGTCTTACACTCAGGACCTACGTTCTACGCTTAAAAAAAAATTGATATTACGACCTGAGGTTGAGTTCTGGTAGAAACTTCCTACCTTGAAAAGAAACCTACCTTGTCAAAAATGGTTAAGCTTTACACTTAGAGCCTAGATGTATTAAATCCATCTATATTCTTTCTAAGACAGCCAAGTCCTACGCTTAGGACCGAAGATCTACACTTAGAGCCAAGATGTATTAAATCCACCTATAGCTTTTCGTAAGACAACCAAGTCCTATGCTTAGGACCAAAGTTCTACGCTTGGAACTAGTTTATGTTACGATTCGAGGTTGTCTCCTAGTTAGAACGTCTTACCTCAAAAAGGAGCAACTCATTCAAAAACAGCAAAGTCCTATGCTTAGGACCAAAGTTCTATGCTTGGAACTATTTTATGTTACAAGTCGAGGTGGTCTCTTGGTTGGAACGTCCTACCTCAAAAAGAAGCAACTCAATCAAAATCAACTAAGTTCTATCAAATTTCTATGCTCAAAATCATGGTCGCAATGACCACTACTGTTGGAATAACCACAGTCACGAAACTAACCTTGCTTGAAAAAAAATGCTTAAGTATGGAACATGACAGCATATGAGCCTAACTTGGCCTCGGCCTCTACCTCAACTTGGCCTTAGCTAACTTGGTCATTTCTTATTAGATCGTCCAAATTGTTCCTTCCAATACTTAGCATAAATTATTAAAAAAAGCAAGTCCTTAACTTATTTGGATAGCTTGATAACTTAAATTAGCATGATCGCGATGATCCAAGTTAATACCTTAGTTACACAAGTCAAAATAAGTGAGTAAGGAAAATAATGACTAAGGAATTTTTCCTAAGTATTAGTCTAGTAACTTAGTAGCTCCCGGATTGAAGAGTTTTATTCTTGACAAGTAGTTTTTGACTTAACTAGTTAACTCAAAAACTAGGGGGCAACTATTATGGGAATTTTTATCACTGCTGAGTTGGTGTCCATGTCATCGTCCACATGACAACTTTCTTTTTCACATCACCATCGAGTCAAGATGGTGGTGCTCACGTCGGACATCCCGCAATGGGACACATAGTTAAGTCTGGTTGGAGACAAAATCTTGTGCGAGGTAGTACTGTAGGCACCAGCCGAGTGGACCCACAGGCCAGCCTGCCAAGCTGGTTCGTAGGGCTGTCGAGTAAGCATGCCAGCCTATTGAGTGGGCTCGTGCCCAGCATGTGGCATAGCTCCAAGCCTGTCTTCTTTCCAGCCTAGCTCCAACATACCCCTGCGCCATGTCGCGCCCAAGTTTCATGCACCTGCTAGTGTGTTGCGCCTGCCATTCCCAATGTGTCGCATATTCCACTCCCATTGAATAACCAGCCACGTGCCCTATTTGTGCTCCTGCCTCTCGAGGCTGGCCGAGCAGGCCCGTGCCTTGCACACGGGGACTGTTGAGCTGGCCCATGTATTATGCGCTGGGCTGGCTAGCGACCTCCCACAAGCCTATATGTAGAATTGCATATACATGCCTGGTTGGTCTCGCGTGCACCTATCTCCCAAGCTAGCCATCTTCCTACCGAGCTGCCCGTGTACCTGTCTTCTGAGCTGGCCACCTTCCTATCAAGCTACCTATGTGCCTATCTCTAGGGCTGGCCCTTTCCTGCTAAGTTACATGCGCGCCTGCCTACCGAGTTGGCTTGTGGGCAGGTGCATGCCAAGGCCCGTTGCTTGCCTAGCCACCGAGCTAGCTCGTGTTGGCTTACTAGCCCGGCTCATGCGTGTGGTCATGTCACGTTTTAAGGCCCGTTAACTCCGTTCAAGTAAGTGCTATGCTTATCATTCGTTACCTTTCTAGGTCAGTCATGAGGGCCACGCTTGGCTCTCATTGTGCTCAAACTCAGAAATCAAGTTGTAAACTCAGTCACTGCTAAGTTGAATTGAATCACAAAGTGCCTAGGCGAGACTTGGTACATTTCATTCCTGAGATACTTCTCAACACTTAGTTAATTTGAGGCACAATGTCTATAGACTAAGTTGTGATAAGATCAATCTTGGTAACTATCGATCGAGGCAAGACTCGATATCTACCATCCTTACAAGAGCCCATGTAATGCGCTATTACAAGGCTTGTTGTCTTGGGGACTCAACTCACACTTGGACAAGCTTGTCCTATTAAGACAAGATTTGAATTCGTTAGGACAAGTATATGTCGTGAAGATTGATTCACATTCCCGTGAAAATAGGATGAGCTGGCTTGATCTCAGATCCAAGCTACCCCTATAAATATCCCTCATTTTCACTTCTCAAAGGTATGCAATCTTAAACCTAAGCTGTTATCTCTACCAAATTACTCACTTCGCTTTCTACTTAAGCATTAGAGTGTAAATGGGGAACAACTCCCCTGACCTCTGAGTTTTTTTATCTTACAAGATATACTAGCATCAACATCAGTCCAGTCTTGCCTTCCTAAACTACACTCACTCTAGATCATCTTCTTGACTAGACTACCTCAATCCAGGTCATTCATCCAGACTTGGATATTTGCTGACATAATCCAGCATTGACCGTTGACCATTTTTTGGCGTTAACAAAGTTGATTATCAATCTTCCTTTATTATCAGATGACTCTCTGTGCAATAATTTGATGATAATGGATAAATGCCATTATGGGATAATGGAAGTGCTTATGGTGATCAATATGTGAGGGAATTTTTCAAAATGGTGAGGAGTTAAGCACTCTTGTTTCTCAACCTTGTCAGGTTGGTTCCCTGCTTTTTTCTTCCTAGGTTGTTTACGATTTTGTGCTTGATTAATGCATGAGTCTAGAACATGTGGTTAGGTTTCCTTAGGAACTGGAAGTGCTTAGATCTTGTGATATTTGATCTTAAAATTTTAACCTCTTTTAAGCTTAGGGTTCTATATGGTATTATAAATTTATCTCACATTGCTCTTGCTTTTTTTCTATGTATGTTTTTTGTTAGGTAAGGATTTTAACATGTTATTAATCACATATTAGGAAGATTAATTAAGGAAAAACAAGCCGTTTTGATTGGGAAGGGTTCGGACATCCTATTCGGGTATGACTGTCCAAATAGCAACCTCAACTAGGTTGAAGTTGTATCTACCTGATAGACCCATACCTAAAATATTTGAAGAAATTTGTCCATATTTTGTATGTTGAATAGTATTATATTGTAAAAACCCTCCTATTTTGAAATCAATTTCCTTTAACTTAACATGGCATAATTGGTGCCAAAAAAAAAAAAAAACGAAACTTTTTTTTTTATATACCATGTCAAAATTAAAAAAACTTTGCTTTTTGGGAAAGTGTGGAGGTTATCAAGAAATAAGACAAAATTTAAAACTTTATAAAACTAGTTTTACTTTCCTTTATTCCTTCTGGATAAGGTTACTGATGTTAAAGTTTAAAAGAATGATGGAAAACTGACGAAATCCCATTTGTATGTTTTAGAAAAGAAATACTCAAAATTCAGTTATTCTGGAATACTATACCTCCCAGAAACTTTCTTAGTTGTTAAAACAGAAATAGATACTGAGCTTTCCAGAAGGGTAAATTTCCAGAGCATCCTCTAATGAAAACTTTTATCTTTAGAGATTACCCGAAAGGTTTACTGATCGATATTACGTGAAGGTCTTCCGGAACCCTGTATTTTTCTCTCGAAATGGCCACTTGGTTCCAAAGATTCCCACAAACACTTATACTTTCCTTTTCAAACATATAAATTTAAAACCTTACTGAAAATCCTTTTCTTATAAGATGGATAAAATTTACATACATATTATCCTTAAGATCCTTACAACAAAAACTTCTCTCCGACATAAACTTAGTTATCTATCCTTCCTGGTGGGTACTATACCGATCCACCCTCCTTCACCTTGGCTCTAGTCCAGCATATAGCCTTGGGTAGATCTCTTACCCTGATCATCTACAACATGAAAATTTTAAAACGTGAGTGATAACTTAGTAAGTACAATATTTTTCTCACTATGCTTACTTAAAATGCAAAGAAAATCTTTTATATGAAAATCTTATGCAACACTTGAGGAACATGCTTGGGCCCCCTTTTCCTTCCTTGTGTAGGTACCCGTATTTAATCTTCCGGATGGCTCTGAAACGCATCCGAGAACCAATTTGTAGCCTTGACTAGTGAACACCTTGTTATAAATCAAACAGGGCCAGGCACTATACTTACTCACAATGTAAATGAATCATGAGTAAAATGATATGTATAAATAAAATTTTATACCCTTTAAATTTTAAGGCATATCTATCTTGAAAAATACAGCTAAATAATCAACTCACACTTGAGAGATATATGTCCGCATTCACTTCACATGCAACAAATAATAGATAAACGATTTACATTCACTTTGTAAATAAATAAGCTTTATTGTTATTTTCTGGAAACTAGTTCATCTTGGAACACTTGAGATTTTGCTTTTCTTAAACTCATGTTGTAGGTGAGATTGTACTTACGGATTTGCTTGCTTTTGAACCTTTAATCCCTTCCCGAGTTGAGACTTGAAACTTTAAAATTTCCCGTGAAGGTGTCCTAACTTAAGCCTTCAATCGAACTTCCTTGAAGGACACCTTCAATGTTCATCATAATAGATAAGTCTTAAATCCCAATTCTTTCCTCCAAAAGATATTTGATTTAACGAGTTCTTACCTGAGAAGAAGATCAAACTGGATATCTTGTTCCCCAACTTCAACCCCGATCTAAGTTCAGCTGTTTCTAATAAGCTTTTCGGTAAAAGTTTGACAAATGAAAGTGATTTAGAGAGTGTTTCCGGCTAAGCAACCCTCTCAAATCCTTCACTTTGGCTATATATAGGAGTTAGTGGGTTTTTCATGCATAACCCGAGCTTAACATTTGTCCCTATTCGGTAGCTGGCAATTCTTCAATTTTACACCTATGGTAGAGCCAAAGTCAAACCTCTTGCATGGTTGCCACCTAGAATTCTATCAGCTGTTCCTATAGGTTCTTGTTCCGGATAATTGGGAGGAAACCCCAACATTTCTTCCCATTATTCTCACGGCACTTTTTAGTTGCCAAAAACTTGGAACTCTTGCTTTGTCAAGGGAAACATTTCCCAATTTAAGCATCTTGATGGCTTTCTGGATGTTATATTTACCAAAGTTTCCTAATGTGTCATCCGTAAACGTCACTTGTATGGCTTCCGGATTAGACTCCATGACGTCTCCTGGGTTAACATCCCAAGTTTACATAATCTGGAAGACTTTCTTATCAATAACACTTCCTGATCCCAAAAGGAACCCTGCTTAAGGTTCCTAATGATAATCGTCTTAGGAAGTCCCCTGAGTTGACCTTCACTATTGTTTCGGAAGGTTTTCTTTTCTATTCCTTCCATCATACTTCTGGAAGAGTATTTCCTAATAACGACTCCTGATCCGAGGTGTGCTGGGCCTCGTAGCCTTCCTACTCAGCCTGTTCCGAGTTAGGCTCTGCTAATACACATTTCCCGAGTCAAGACCTTGGAAGGATCTGCTTTTGGTTCTAGAATGTCAACCTTGGGTTCCAGAGAGGTCTGCTTTTGGTTTTGGAAAGTCTACCTTTGGTTCCGGAAAGATCTACTTTTGGTTCCGGAAAGTCTACCTTTAGTTCTGGAAAGATCTACTTTTGGTTCTGGAAAGTCTACCTTTGGTTCCGGAAAGATCTGCTTTTGGTTCCAAAAAGTCTACCTTTTGTTCCAGAAAGATCTGTTTTTGGTTCCAGAAAGTCTACCTTGGGTTCCGGAAAGGTCTTGTTTTCAAGAAAATTTCCACCCTAAGTATTTCCTCATGCTTACCTTAGTGCTCAAATCGTACAACTTCCCTTCGGAAACATTTGATTGGGTTGAATATTTTCTCCAGAAAGCTTGCTTCCTGATTAGCCGGGAAGTCTTTCCTTTCAGATTTCCCATAGTTAGAAATTTTTTTAGAAAGTCTTCCCTTTTTCCTTTCTCTTCTAAATTAATCCTTTTTAGAAATTCTAGCTTTTTCTTAGAAATTCTTATTTACTAGAATTGCTCATTCTTTCCATAATTTCATAATTAATTAGTAATATCAATTGTTAAAAAATATTCTATTAATAAAATTTCTTCTTTAAATACATATAATTAAACCATTAAACTTTTCGGATGTTACATATATTGCCACCCCTTTTTGCCTATAAAAGGAGGGGTGCATTCAATGTAAAGATGATCACATTTAATCCTCTCACCAACTTTAAGCTCTTTCTCTTTCAAGAAAAGCTCTTCCTACTCTCTAAGATCATTCTAGCATTTCTTCTTCATATTAATATATAAGAACACCATCAATTGTTCTTCAAAAACTCTCACTAAGAGTAAATGATTATCAAAAACAATTCCGTAGTCAATTTTTCGAATTTACACCTTAATTACCAATATTTTGAGATTATGTATTGTTAACCGGATTCAGTCCTAACAATTGGAGCTATAAAGAGGGCCTTCTGAGTGATTCTACATGCCCACTAGCATACGTCTACTTTTCTTTCTACTAAACTTATTATGGCTTCAGCTACCAGTTCGGATTCAAGCAATAGTCGCTGAACTCATCACTCGCGAAGGAACGAGAGGCCACCAGCTTGGATTCTTCACACGACAATTGGAGTTCCAAATATCCCAATGCCAAAGATGAATTCACCAGGTATTCCATCTTAAGGAGGAGTTCAGCCTATTTCAAACACACCACAACGACGATATAAACAAGAGGCTCCGGCTTACCACTATGAACAACAAGCCCTAGAGTTAGACTTAAATCTAATGTTAGAATTATTAAAAACAGAGACTCTAGCTAAAAAATCACACCGAACAAGGAGAAAGTCAACCTAACATAATAAACAGCTCAAGATTGAACAGGTTAGCAAGTCAAAGTAAGTAACCATCTTTGAAAGTTACTTGCAAAGTCTAGTGGCTCAAAATAGCTACTCAATGGATGGTTTAACCCATTCAACATCCAAAAAAATTCGTATCTTGTTCTTTAGTCACCAATCTTGAACCAGCTAGGAGGGAACAACAACACTAGGGAAGCTTATCCTATAGGATACGATGGTGCCCCAAGATCGAGCAAGTAACACTGTTCTTGAAAGGTACTCCGTACATGATTAGATAACCCAATCTCATCAGGAGCATGCTCGTTCATATTTGTGTGAAATATTAAACTGTAAGCGGCATGCCCAAAATAAAGGGGCAACCTATAGGACTCATTTGCAATTCCTTGTCTTAGAAAATCTAACTCAACCAAGAATCTAAAATCATGATTGCTACTTGTTTGGGCCAAATTTCGTATTTCTTATTTTACCCCTGTAGCGGGGATATCTGGCATCTTGCCATGTCATTTCACGGTAAGGGTTCACCGTCACGGCCCATCACGTGGGTTCAACGGGACAACCTGTTCCTAAGGCCCACGTTGGGTCCTGCAATAGAGGCCCATGTGGCTTAGCTTCAATGTCATCTATGGCCTATCTCATGGAAGGCCCAATTGCTAAGATGAACCGCTTATATGTTACTTACTTTATGAGTCAGCTCAATCCATGGGTCAACCCATTCTACGGTACACTTAGCCCCACGGGCCTAAGTCATCCTACGAGTCAGGTCACATCTTACGGTACAAGTCACACTCTAAGGATCGAGTTAGCTCATGGGCTGGGGCATCCTATCAAATGGGTTGCTCCATGAGTACGGCCAGTTTCTATTAAGTCTCTTGACTTCCTAGATCTAACTATGTAACTTTCCATGGGAGTTACATGACATTGAGAGCACATTATAGCCTTGAATGCTCCATTATGGCCATCAGCTTTGTAACTCCTTACAACCTAATAGTCCCCATAACTCTCCATCATGAGACCCTTAGTCTCCTCCTTTCTATAAGTACCCAAAGGGACACAACCTAGAGGGACACATGATCAGACACACACTGAGACTCTTGGACTATCTTGGATTATCTTCTTCTGGACCTCTTTCTTTCCTTTCTCAGCTTTCCTACTTCTTACTGAGACTCTATGTTTCCTCTTTCAAACTAAGAGCTCCTACCTGACTCGTGGGTTCCATCTACATCACCGAAGTGCCAAGCCCGCCTTGCCTACTACCACTGCCGCGCTATAGACTCTCGGTCACGATAACATCTTCTTTTGTTCCTTAATATCCTAGACATCACTTTGCACCCTCAGGTGTCCTTCCTCATGATCCATGTACTGACTTGACCATCAGAGTTCCTTTGGCTGGCACCCCCCGATGTCAAGGACTTCACGCTTATCATCTGATTCTCTGTCTTGCAGGTCGAACAGGTTGCCGGTGGCTCCAACATACCACGAGATATTCAATTGTACAAATCATCCCCTACATCGACCTAGGTCTCAAATAATATAACCAAACCTTAGCCTTCTCCTAAAGAGATCGTGGAAAGAATTTGAGCCTAACGGTATCTTTGGGACTAACCTTGGAATGCACTACTACCTCTTCAAATTCCCTAATGTGAACATAAGGGTTTTCGTTTTCAAAGCTATTGAGGGTAGGTATAAGTAAGATCATTCTTGGTTTAAACTCTTGATGAGGTGTGTTTGGAGGGAACATTATACAATATGGAGTAGAGGTGTTAGTGAGATGTAGATACTCTTATAGGGGCCTATTACCATGATGATATCATGGGTTTTGTTAGGGGCGTAACAACTCATGGTGAGGGTTTTGGTCATCCATATGTTCAAAAGGGATAATACTAGAATTGGTTTCAAACAAATTTTTACTACTAGAACTAGGTGAACTAGGTTGTTCTACTATGTTCCTAATAAATCTTCCTCTAGAATCACGAATCCTAAGCATATACCTAACCTAACTCAAATTTTGGTAATTTTTTTTTATAGATTTTTTAATTTAACAAAAGAAAAAATTCAAACCTAAAATCTAAACTAATCATAAGAAAAATTAAACTAATCCTAGAAATAAAATAAAAATAACAAAAAGTAAAAC
>WUAT03258315.1:0-11136 GCA_010015005.3 Ulmus americana | reverse complement strand
TTTTCACATAGAGTAAAAATGTGAAATATTTTCCAATCAATTGTAGAAATCATCAAAACAAATAGGTGAAGGAATCATAAATCAACATGTTCAAATTTGAATTTTAAATTATACTTCTCTCTCCTTAAATTTTTGGCATGTATATATTATTCTGGTGGCTTTTACCTTAAAGTCTAGTAACTGATGATTACCAGCAACATTTTTTTCCTTTTTGTTTTCTACTCGCTAGTTGGATTTTCCACAATTATGATTTCAAGTTTTACTCGGTGGTCAAATGTTATTCTAAAATGATTTTCTAAAGAAACGATTTATAGTTTTCAAGGTTAATGTTTCTTTTCAGAAGAACTGCACGTTTTTTACTGTAAATAAAAGTTTGTATCTCTTATGAAGAGCTATAGACAACTCGGTTTTAAGGAATTAGATTTTCAAAAGACAATTTCAAGAGGTTTAGGTTTTTCCACAAAACGGTGTTCTACAAACTTATTCCCGAATGAAAAAGTTTTATGTACTTCAACAAAAAATTTACCCTAAAAATTTGGGTCCTAAACTTAATTAAACTGGTTAATCAAGTTGTTAAGACCCGGGTCGTCACAACGATAAGTTGATCACATTTACCAGACTCTTTGCGAATGAGAGCCATGAGTTGATCGCACTCTTTAGTAGTGAAGATAGCAGTCTTAGTCTCTCGTCTTTATTCCGAGGTTGACGGGTAGCGATCTTAGTCTCTCATGCTTTGTTCCGAGGTTGATAGGTAGCGATCTTGGTCTCTCGTGCTCCATCCTGAGATCGGTAACAAGTCTTGGTATTTTTTCTCATGGTTGCAACAGAAAATATTCAAAGATCTTACTCTGATACCATAAAAAAAATATAGAGATGGGAGAAGAAGAGTCATTTGGAAAGGGAAGAGTTTTGTGTAAAGCCCCAATATATTTCAATGAAAAGAGAGTACAAATATATAGAGGAAAGAACCTATCTAACACCTAACACAATAAAAGATATTTACATATTTCCAAGATAAATACACAGAACCAAGACATTAGATAGTACTAAGACACCTAATTGGATTTATTAATTCAATAAAAACCAGATGTTTCCACACTAGATTTCCAAAAAGTGGACAACCAATCTAAAAGTTCTCCTTGTGAAATTGGAAGCGAGTTTGTGAATCTAAGCTAAATTCTTGGCAGAGCTTCTGTAGTGTTTTGGTAAGTGCAGGACTTCCACAGTAGAAGACACCTGCAAAAATCAAACATGATCAGACTAGAAGAGAAACAAAACAATCTTTATATCTATCTAACTTTGCTTCTCTTTACTTTTATTTGATTAGAAATTTACCTATCCGAGAAGCCTCGTGTTTGCTTGCCAAATCAGAAAACACCTTCCTCCAATTGGGTCTAGAAAAATGAGTTCTTATCTGTTGATGTAAGTACAATGTTAGAAGCAAAATTATCATAATTATTGACTTATAAGTTTGTGATTAGTAAATACCCGGCTTTCTGAGACGCAATCAACCCCATTCTTGGCATGTTGTAGTTTTTGGACCATGGCAATTAGTGCAGATCTTGCATCTCCTTCTTCATACACACTAGTCAAGTAGTTGTGCATTTCTATTATGTGCTGCGTGTGCAAGTTAAATTTCATGTTAGTGAAGACAAGAACAAGGCTTTGCTCAGTAAGAATGATTTGAGTTTTGAAACTTACATCGTGGTCATATTCTGCGATATCATCCATGACACCTTTGAACCATTCAAATGATCCTTGTTCCCTTGTTACCCAATAGAAGTATGCTTGTTTAGGCCCCTTTCTATTTGTTTCTGATGAGTATTGGCCGCCCGTTAAATCCTGCATTAGTTGCCCTTTCTGCAAGTTAATACCGCATATGTTTAACACACTAGAATAATTTCTGATTGATTTGGCTTTTTACTCACAGCTTCAGGGTCATTTGGCTTGAGGTTGTTTAAGAGATCCTTAATTATGCTGATGAATGGAGTTGCCCCAATGCCGAGACCTATGAGCAAGAGAATATCATACTTCTTGAAATTCTGAGCTGGAGCTCCATATGGTCCTTTTATGAGGATTCTTGGATATCTGCCATGATGAATAAGAGATATTAGAGATCAATTATCATGCAATTGTCTCATTTGTTACTGTGTAATAACTTGTATTGTATCGTATAATATTCACTGTTTTATAGTTATCTACCAAAAAACATTAACATTACCCTGCTTGTGAGCTGTCGTAGTTCGAATTAGCTTTAGTTTCCATCCTGACAAGGTTTCCCCTTCTTGCTTGTGTATTTTGGGGCTCACATGCCTGCATTTCTTTGAGTTATTATATTGAAGATTTACAAGGAAACAGGGCATCTTAGGCATATTTAAGACAAAAAGTTTCCAGTTGAGCTTGTTTCTCTAGAATTTTTACAAGATCAATAAATAGAATTACCTTTTCAAATCTATTTTTAAGCTCGTTAGTCCAATCCCCTAAGGTTCTTATATGAACACTCAAATAGTCATCTCCTGGTGCCGAAGTGATGGAGAAAGGATGCCTGAAGCAAATAACATCTATCAGTTTCAAAGTTTATATTTGTGGCAACCTCAATGTTTCTAATCATGAACATAAACTACGTCAATTTATACCATTCAAAACTGGAAATATCTGGACACTTGACAAAAAGGTACATCCCGCTTCTGTACTTGAATCCCGGAGGTTTGCTCATGTATAGAGCTAGAACATTTCCTGTGTATATTATTGCCTGAAATGTTCAAGAAACATGAGTTTGGTTCATGATAATGGATTAATTTTTGAAGTGAATAGTGAGGAAACCGTTTGTACTACTGACCTTAATGACACCGACGCGGTGATTTCTTTCGTTGACGAGTGTAGAAGCCCTTTCGGTTACATAGAATAGGACCGGGACCATTATGTACATCCATGTCTGCAACACAGAGAAACATATGATACATAAGTTTCAGAGAAAATTTGGAAAGTGTTTTTATTTGGTAGTTCTTCTTGTAATAGACAGATTCCAAAATTTGAAGACCTTAAACCAATGGCATATGGTTAAATCAACAAAAAAGTGTACACATATTATGTCTTGTGGTGATAATAGAACTACAATTATGGATCAAGCCATGAAGCCTCATGAAACTAGAGATTTTAGTGTCTAAAAGGCTTATTCTTATTGTTCTGCTTTCTTAGTTTGTGCCTAATTGGGAAAATAGCTTATCTAAACTAAGAAAATTAGCAAACATACCGTTTTCTTGTGCCAGTCCTTGGTGAGGAACAGAAAGTAGCCATGAACGACGAGGAGGACATACACCAAAGCCAGCAAATGATGAGCATACCAGAAAGAATTGAAGCCTGCCAAATGAAGAAATGGCCATGGTAACTTGATGACACTTTTTCTGAAAGAGTGCGTTGCCAGTGTGAAGGAAAAGGCCATTAGAATGATCATTAGAATCCCAGTCACGCCTGGAATGCTTCTTAGCAAGTCGAAGTAAGTTGGCTGCTTGTAATCGAATCCGGACCCAAGAATTGACATGAACTTCTCCTTTGGACATGAAACTATTCTTGGGAAATCACAAGTTAAATGCATAAGAACATGAATCAAAGTCCCAATTGCTATTGCTAGCGCAACGCACTTGTGGAAATTGATGTTGTCATCAAAAGGGATTACTCTGCTTAGAAATGTTGATCTGAGCTTGGTAAGAGTTCTCCTGCAAACTGGAATCAGAATTAGAGCCATGTTGAACTTGAGAGTCTCGGCCGCGCCTTTGGCAAAGCAGAGGCAGCTACCCATTACATGATATGCCCCTTTCTTCTGATACTGATCATACTTCCATGCAAAAAGGCCCAAATTAATGGTTATAAAAAGTATGATCATCCATATTCTCTTCCAATTCTCATAAATAACTTCTTCTGCTGTGGTAAGGAATTTGCTGAAAGGAGTTCTGTATCTTCTGGGAATCATGGCTCTTGTGAGAGTTTGATTTTTCTTCGAAAGTTCGGTGGTTTCTTCAGAGCTCACCATTCCCCTCAGTAGAGTTTCCAGCTGCCACATCTGTAAAAACACAATAGATATAAGAAGAAACAAAGGTGAAAAAACAAGTTAAAGCGAAAGAAGCTAGAGTTAACAATTAATCTTCACCTCTATATAACCAAGATGATCAGGATCCATCTCTTCCATGATCAAAGATGCATATGATGCTGCTTGTTTCTTAAGATTCCCCAACTTGTTCGCAGACGCGCTCAAAATTATAACCTTTTCCAGAACAAAATCAAGATTTCTAATTCAAAAAAACTAAAAGAAACAAGGAAAAAAATAAATAAAAATCCAACACTACTTTGGGTTCTATCTTCTCACCTCTTTTACCTCTTCCTCTGTGAGCTTCCCATCACCATTTTTATCACACCTAACAAATTTACCATACAAAATCACTTTCTGTAATTTTTTCAAAACACACAAAACCAACCAAAGAACAAACAGAACAACTAGCTTACATGTCAAAGAAAATCTCGAGTCTAGATTCAATATTCTTATTTGTCATATCCTCCCAAAACTTCCTCAACTCTTCCTGGTTTATTCCATTTTCTACACATAACATCCTCCTCCGGGCCAAGGCATCATATAACTCCCCTGCAAATTCCTTAGATTCTCCTCCCATTCCTACAAAAACCACACACAAAATTTCAAACCCTCTCCAATACACACACACACACACACACACACACACACATATATATAAAAGATGAAATGGGCAAAGATTGTTTTACCAATGCAGACCCCAAATTTGTCCCTAGAGAGCTTTCCTTCAACTGCATATTGATTGAAACGTTTCTCAATCGATTTCCAAGCATCATTTTCCTTCCCTGTGACGGTTCTATCAAGAAAACGCAGGCTTTTGATCCCCTTAGCCGCTCCTGATGTCGTTCTTGCAATCTTACCCTTAATCCCATGTCGTTTTTTTGCAATGCTATTGCTCTTATTCATGGACACCTCGTTGGAAGATTTGGAAAGCGTTTCATGTGAAGAGGGGTCGATTGGAACGTCCACCATCCGATCAATCTCAATCCTTTCCAGAATCCATTTCCCAGACTCTCCTTCTCCTCCATTGTTATTTTTCATGATACTATCCAAATTCCAAATTCCAAATAGAGGAAAAAGAAAAAACAGGAGCTCAAGGTTGAAGAAGATGGAGGGAGATGACAAGGAAAAGAAAGCTGGTGCAGAAGAACAAGTGTAATTATTTTTTTGTTGGAATAGATAATTGGAAAAGGAAGAAGTGGAATGTGACTAATATTCACTTGTGAAGAACACAGAGGTGGATTTGAATAGTTTTATATTGGAAGAGAGTTGTATATGGGTAGCCATGATGATCAATATACATCAGATCACTTGCATGACAGCCATACATGCTTTTTTGACTAATAAGTTATAAAAGTTTTTGGTATTTTTCTTACTTTATTTTATGTCTGTACTTTCACCTTCATTTTTTTTTTTTTGATTGGATTTAATATAGTTTATTGTACCAAACTAAGTCTTAATTTACATTCTCAAAATATTATTTATGGTGGGTAACCACTGAAAAACGACAAAAATATATAATATTATAATTTTATATCGGTATAATATAAAATTGTGTTGAAACCATGTCTACCTACCATTTTATTTTATTAAGTCATTAAATTCAACTCTTATATTGCTAAAAAAATTCAACAAGTTTATCATTTAATTTATTCTTGGAATCATTTTTTTTTTCAAAATTAAACAATAAAAAACAAACCACCATTTTCTTCTTCTATTATTTTTTAAAATTATATAATAAAACAAATTTACAAAAATAATGCTTTTAAATTGGGGTTTATTTAGTTATGGGATTTGATAGATTCTCAACTTTGGTAAGTGCAAATTTTGAGGCCTTAAGAGCTAAAGATTTTTATTTTATTTTTAAAATTTTAAAGATATTTTGGTTCTTGGTTGTTCAATTTTAATGTTAAAAACTAATTAGTAAAACCTTAAAATGTAAAATTTCCTTCATATTATTTGAATTTCCACTTCTTGTTTATCGATCTCTCTTCTGTCAAACTCGGTGCTTGGCCAGCAAATTGTTCGCATATGAAGTTCATTGAGCGACCATATATTTTTGGATAAAGAATATAATTTATTTGGAACAAGATCCAATAATATACAAAAAATTAAATAATAAAAAGAGAGTAAAAAACAAGAAAAAATAAATGCTTTCATATGGATTATAAGGTCAGATGCATGGATTTTGTTTTGATTGTAGAGGTTAGGTATATACGCGAGTTGTTTGCACGTCTTTGTCGAGTTTATATATGTTATCCACGTTGTTAATGTTTTAATTATTAATAATGAAATATTAATTGTCAATTTAATAGCCAATCATGGTTGCTAGGGAAATGGATCCTTTTGCCCCCATCCATTTACGCCACTTGTTTCCTTTCCTCGTTATTTACTTTTTTTTTTTTTTTAATTAATACATGTCTCTTCATTTTTTTTATTTTTTTTTTTGACGGTGATTAATACTTGCTTTTAGATACTATTATTATTATTATTATTATACTCCTGTTTTGGAAGGACATGCACGTGATACATGTGTTGGGGGTGTTAAATCCATGGATGAAAAAATCCCGATATATCCAGCGAAATATCTGTTTTGCAAGAGATGCGATATCGATATCGATATCGATATTTCCATAATTTTAATATAATAATTTTCATTTCTTCATTTATTTTTTTTACTATATCGATATCGATATCAATATTTCCACCGATATATCCGTAAATTTATACTTGCGATATTTCCGTTAGTTGCGATATTTTAATCCTTGGTTAAATCAAATATCCGGGTTCGCGATCATGTGATGTAATCAAATGTAAGCAAGTTTTGAAAAGGTTTTAGGAACTGCAGGTCTACGAAATGAGTTTCACCTACACTAGTTCTGTATTGAGTGTAGCTATTATTTATATTTATAGTATTTTATAAGAGTTTATTTTTATTTTTTTGTTAATTTTCTCTCTAACTAGAAAATTAATAATTTTCATTCAATTCAATAAAACTAGATGCGACGGATTTATTTCTTTATTTAGAATAATATTATGTTTAAAATACTTTATTCAGAATACTAATAATTATTTAAAATAATTCAAAAAAAAATTAATATATATTTTTTTCAAAATAATAATAATGATAATAATAACAATAATAATATTGGTAATGTTATTGAGAATAATAATAATAATAGTAATTGTAATTATAATTACAATTATAATAATAAGGGTAACGATATTAGTAATAGTGGTTAGTAATGATAATGATAATAGTAATAATAGTGGTAATGATAATTGTAATTGTAATCATTACACCAAAACTAGAGAAAGACTACAGTTTTTTTGTTTTTGTTTAACTACAGGTTTGAAAATAAACGGTAGTTGAAGGATACCTCTACAGTTCTAACAATGAAGTACTGTTCAGCAAAAGTAATTATCTACGATGTTGAAGAAAATGTAGAGGTATTATGTGTATAACTACGAAATTAAAATCGTAGTTGTATTGTTAAAATATGCCACTATTGTTTTCGTTGAAATTCGTGCACTTTTGGTGCTTAATATTCTCGCCTTACATTCCCGCTTTTCTTGCTACTGGTTTATTAATCCCAACTTGTAGTTAACGGATTAATATAATAATAATAATAATAAATCGAGGAATTCCAAAAGCCAAAATCAATTTAGAGTCAAAAAAATTCTAAGGGTTGTAAGCCTTACCCATTAAACACTCTCGACCTTCACTCTTCAGGCACACTCTCACTCTCACTCCCACTCCCACTCTAACCCTCACCTCCAAATCTCTCTTGTCGGCGGCCCTACCTCTAGTAAAGAAGTGGCAGACTCTTGGGAAACCATGACCCAGACCATGATTTTGTTTCTGCCCTTAGATTCGCTCAAATCCATAACCTAGAGAAAAGATAAATTTCTTCCCATCATGTTTGTTCTTCATTTGACTCACATATCATCTGTGATGTTTGGCAATGGTTTCGATTCTTCTCGCTTTTTTGTGTTGTTGGTTGCACAGTATATTTTTTCCTTTCTCATTAGATTCTTCTGGCAGCAAATTTATTTTGATTCGATTTATTGGAAAGCAAAAAAGAGATCAATTTGTATTTGGGTATTTTTTGGTTATTGTTTTTGGGGTTTTGGTTCTTCTACTCAAATTTCAAGTCTAAGATTCTTAATAATTTGTATTTGGATTATTTTTTGACTCATCGCTGCGGGCGATTTCACAAATATTTAGGATTTAACGTTTCTTACTCACTTATGAGAATGCATGCCTCATCAGTTACTTATCGATTGTCTTTGCCTCTTCAGTTCTGTGTGTGCAATGTACTTGGAAATTAGTTATGCTCTTTGTACGCAATTGTTAATGTATTAATTTCCCTTTTTGTTAAGAGAAATTAACTTGGATTGCTTTGCATACTGTGATATTATTTATTTATCTTCATTTTAGTAATTGATGAGTCTCTGCTTTTGAACTTGTGTTTTAGTAGTAGTTGTACTTCTTTGAAGGTGGTATTTATTATGTCTTCGATTATGATTTTTACATGGATTTTTCTCTATGCAACAATTGGTTTGAATGCTAATTTTCTTGCATTTGGGAAATTTCGGTGTTACTACAACAGCACCGGGCATCAACTAAGCAACTGGTAACCTTAATTTTTGGTTTTCTAAGTGTGTTTCTAATTCTGTGAATCTGTTGCTGCATACTGGCTATAATTGAATATTCTTTTGATGCTTGATTCTATTTGTGTATAAATTTATATATATATGCTTTGGTTTTTCTTTTCTCAAATATTTTTTAACAGTTTGTATGTTGATAATATGTTGCTACTAATTGTTGTTTGAAAATGTGTATTACTATTACTATAAGTTACATAACTTAAGGTATATCAGACCTTAAAAGACGAGCTGCCACAACCGGGGAGGAGAAATTCCTCATGCAACTCTATAGTCTTCTAGTACCTTAGTTGTGTAACTTTTAGTTGGTTGTATAAATATTGCTTATTGTTTTGTTGATGTTTGTTTGCTATGTTTTGATGTTTGATGCTTGATGCTTACACTAACTTAAATTTATATATGGGGTTGATAGAACTTCAGCAATATTGGATTGAACTTGAAAATTATGGATAAATCTTGGATGGGGGTTGATAGAACTTCGTCAAAGTATGATAGGGGGGTTGAGTCATTCTTGAACTTTGCAATTAAAAATGCTAGTGGAACTAGCTTATTACGTTGTCCCTGTACAAAATGTGGAAATATGAGAATGTTAGATCCAAAACTGATTAAGTGTCATTTGTTCACTAATGGTATTTTAGAGAGTTATACTTGTTGGTTTTGGCATGGTGAGAGTTGTTTTAGGCTTACCCAAGAAGTAGATAGTGAACCAGGTTTTGATTTTGGAGACGGTGTTAATACCATAGGCATGGTAGATGCTTTTTGTGATGAGTATTGTAGCAAACCAGATGCGTTTGTTAAGGTGTTAGAGGATGCAGATAAGCCATTATATGCTGGGTGCAGTAAGTTTTCTGTGTTGTCTTCACTGGTGCGTCTATATAACTTGAAAGCTAAGCATGGCTGGAGTGATAATAGCTTTTCTGAGTTGCTGAGTTTGGTCAGTGAGTTTCTACCTAAGGGGAATGGTCTGCCAACATCGATGTATGAAGCTAAGAAAACCCTTAGTACACTAGGAATGAGGTATACCAAATTTCATGCATGTCCAAATGATTTATGCTATATAAGGGTGAATATGAAGAAGCTATTTCCTACCCTACTTCTGGTTTATCTAGATGGAAAGTTATGAGAAATTTGAAAATAAAAGAAGGGGTACCAACAAAGGTGTTATGGTACTTTCCCCCTATCTCTAGATTTAGACGAATGTTTGCTACAAAGAAAATAGCGAAAGATTTGACCTAGCGTGACACTGGGAGACAAATTGATGACTATATGGAGCATCCAGCAGATTCACCCACTTGGAAACAGGTGGATCACAAATGGCCTGACTTTAGTTGTGAACCAAGGAACCTTTGTCTAGCATTTTTAGCATATGGATTTAATCCATTTAGCAACTTTAGCACTCAATATAGTTGCTGGCCTATTTTGCTGGTCAACTATAATCTACCTCCAAGGTTTTGTATGAAACGAAAGTTCATAATGTTAACTCTGTTAATTTTGGGACCCAAACAGCCGGGTAATGACATCGATGTGTATTTGACGCCACTTGTTGATGACTTGAAGTTACTTTGGGATACTGGTATTGAAGTTTATGATGCTTACAGACAAGAAAATTTTAATCTAAAGGCTATATTGCTCTGGACAATCAATGATTTCCCGGCATATGGGAATTTAAATGGGTGTACCATTAAGGGATACAAGGCATGCTCAATTTGTGGTGATAAAACAGATTCGATGAGATTCTTACATGGTAGAAAGTGTACTTATAATGGTCATTGGAAGTACCTACCGAAAGATCACAAATTTAGAAAGCAAAAGAAGTTATTTGATGGGCATGAGGAGCATAGGCAGCCACCCATTCCGCTGACCGGAGATAAAATCCAGCAACGAGTTGAGTACATTCCTAATGAATGGGGGAAGAATAAAAGGAAAAGAGATAAGGACGATAACATGGAGTCTACACTTGCTTGTTGGAAGAAAAAATCGATTTTTTTTTAACTCGAACATTGGAGCTCTTTGTATGTGTGACATTGCCTCGATGTAATGCACATTGAAAATATTGGTCCGTAAGGCTAACCGAGAGGGGGGGTGAATCGGTTTTTCAAACTTTAAAAACGATTTAAAATAATTTTTCCAAATGATAAAATCCTTTGTAAAAATACAAGTTTAATTTATGAAAAACTAAAACACTATCTTTGCAAATTAATGTTAAAATGCGGAAGCTTAAAGGATATGATTAATTTGCAAGAGATAAAATACTCAAGAACATAAACAAATAAATGTAAATTTAAAGAGCAAGAGAAGAGAAAAATCACACCGGGATTTATCGAGGTTCGGCACTAACACCTACGTCCCCGTCACCAAGCTTATCGCTTGAGGAATCACTCAAC